>JAGDQP010000094.1:47948-91636 GCA_022664845.1 Lepisma saccharinum
TGGTGGTGACCTCCGTGCTGGAGGGTGATGTGGAGTGGAGTTGGAGGACCAGATCAGAGCTGGAGGATGATGTTGAGTGGAGGTGGAGGGTGAACTCCATGCAGGAGGGTGATGTGGAGTGGTGACCTCCGTCCTGGAGGGTGATGTGGAGTGGAGGGCTAACTCCATGCTGGAGGAGGACTTGTTTCACTACTACATATTGAAATAAAATAGTTCAGTGACCTTCGTAACTTCGTACCAGTATCTACGGCACGAGTGTATGCTTTGGTTTTCATATTTTTGAAGATACTGAACAAATGACAACAAATGATGAAATTTTGGAAAGTGGTCCCAATGATACATGCGAATGTGTATCAAATGAACTATCCTAGATTTTGACATTGTTTATTTTAATTGAGAAATTAGAATGTCCGTGATTCCATAGGTGTATGACGTCAAAGATGCCAAAAGGCCTTAAATGATATCATTTTTGAAGATATTTCAGTATATTCCAGTAATTTGCCAAGTAACCTAACTTACAAGAAACCTAAGAAATTTACAATTGCAAAATTTTAGCGTGTCACCCCTCAGGCCGTCACTCACACAATAAGTAAAAATTTCCTTGCGAAATGTATTCAAGTTTTCGTTCCGGAATCTAGGACATTATTCAGAGGTGACTAGTGATTGGGCCGAAAAGAAAAACTTCAGCCTTACTTATACTTATTCTATAGTTTACGGAACTCGCATCGCTTCAGTAACAAACGTTCGCCATATGATTCTAATCTGGGCAACAGCAAACCACTTTTTATCACGAATACGCACTTCACGAAGAATCCTTCTAATATTGTCCTCCCAATAACGTCGCGGTTTTCCCAACGGTCACTTTCCAACCAAGATGTAGTATAGCCGTATTTTTTTCTCTCATGCGAGATTCCGAGCTACATGGTCTGCCCATCTTAGTTGTCGCGAATTTCGATTTCATTATTCTCACAACATCAGGTGAGTCCTACATTACTACAGTCCGTAAAGTTATTCATTATGCAGTCTCCTTCATACTTCAGTCACATTTGTGTGACTTGTAGTTACTTACTGAGAACTGGGGGGGGGATACCATGTGAAAGTACATATCAAAATTGGAGAAAACTAATTAAATGAAAAGTACCTATCACTTTAAGATTCAAGGTCATAACTTTTCCATCGTCTGAGAGAATGGCGAAACCAACGCTGTATGGCTCAAGACTCAAGTATATCGGGCTTGTGTAGTTGCTGAGATCCAGGGTGGAAAACAGGATAGACCCTATATCTTTCCTCTTTAACTTACGTTCATAATTCATACGGGTGCTCTTATAATAATAATAATAAACCTGCCTTTCGCCTAGAATGTATTTTAATATTTATGACCCCACCTGCCCCACCCAGGAAAATTTTCTGGTGACGCTCATGCTCCGTAGGTTGACTCTTCCTTCGGAGGTCACCCCTCAACATCATTCCCCCTCCCCCTCTAAACTGGAGCGTGATGTGGAGTGGGGGCTATCTCCATGCTGGAGGGTGATGTGGAGTGGATGTGGAACTCCATGCAAGAAGGTGATGTGGAGTGGAGGTGGACGGGCAGATCATAGCTGGAGTGGAAGTGGTGGTGACCTCCGTGTTCGAGGGTGATGTGGAGTGAAGGGGGAGGGACAGATCAGAGCTGGAGGGGAGGTGGAGTGGAGGTGGAAGGGCAGATCATAGCTGTAGTGGAGGTGGTGGTGACCTCCGTGCTGGAGGGTGATGTGGTGTGGAGGTGGAGGGCGAACTCCATGCTGGAAAGTGGGTTGGAGTGGAGGTGGAGGGCGAGATCAGAACTGGAGGGGGGTGGAGTGGAGATAAGGCCGAAATAAACACCTTTGGTCATATGGTCGAAGCGCCAAACGATAATAATATGGAAAGAAACGGAAATTGATTGCAAGAATTAGTAGTCAAACTAGATATAAACATGGACAATCACAGGAACAGAAAGAAACTTGTTATTATATGTAGTACTGTTTCTCCTGTAGTCCTCACAAAAGAGCCTAAAATTCCCGTTACGGACTTAGGGGTTAAGACGTCATCAATATGACCACCGTCAAAATTCGTAATAACATTTTAAAACGTATATGACATCTCACAGCATAGAGATAGAAGCTTGGTTTTCTATCAAATTAAACGCAATATAATTGGAAAATGTATACAATATATAATTTTATTCATTGCTGACTCTATTTTTGAGATTTATTAAGCCAAATAGCAGCATATAGTTTTTGATTTTAATTTTTTTTTTACTTGAAGCATAATTTACTCAGAAAGTGTTAATACAATTTCAACATGTAACATAAAATTATATAATATTTTAAGTGATTTAAAGAGTGTCAGTATCGTTTCTCCATCTATAGAGTTAAACTACTTATACGTTTGTATGTAACAAAACGTTCTTAATGCATCAAATAACTCTTAATATGTCTCGACAGGAAGTACTGCGCTTCAGATTCTTTCAGAATAAAACTTAAATGGTTTTAAGTTTGCAAAGAAATAAATTAGTTGTCAGTTGCACATAGTTATATACTTAAATTGTTTCACTTACCCTAATCAAGTTTCAGGATTTAGATAGATATAACTAAATTATTGTTTAGACGTCCTTTAGTTTCTTACAAGTTGACCTTTAGTTGAAATTAATCGACTAAATATTGAATGAAAATTCGCTTTGTAGTTTCTGTATTAGAACCGGTAGTTTCTCGACGAAGTTTTTTTCAACACTATTTAATAAAACATATATACTATTCGCAAAAAAATTGTTCTCTGGCTGACATAAATTCCAGTAATTCACGTAAATGTTGAATATCAATATGTTGTTGTTACTTCACTTAAACGTAGTAAGGATTTTGATCTAGATCCTAATTACGTGCATACGTATCAGGATCCGGCGCCGTCAGAATCTTCTTCAGTAACATGTTGTCTCTAGTGAAGCGCAATGTTGCCAACGAACCGTTATAGAAGATTCTAGACTATCTAACTCAAAGGTAAAACATTAACAGATAAAATTATTATTATTATTATTATTATTATTTATTTTTGTATGGAGAGATAAAAAAAATTAAAGTAAAGGTCTTTATAAGATCAAACTAACAAACCGAAGCGCCAGAGATGAGTGTTCTACCATTGAGTCTCCCTGGACCCCCTTTGTTAAGAGTTATATATGCGGGTTGATTATTTAATCTACCTCTGTGTGGGAGTCTTTAGTGCACTTGGTTTTCAATATAGATTGCTTTTTTCTATCATTCTCATTATAATTTTGTAATTCTACTGTACCACTCTGAAGAAGGTCTCTTTCACTTGTAGCAACGCTTCTTTTTCATAGTCGTGATTTTTCAAAATGGACAGTTTCCATGATTTATCTATCTGTGGCATTGATATTAATGGTTTTCTTGATATAAGTTTGTTTATTGCACTATTATGCAGTAAGGTATATTTGGTCATGATCTTAAGGAGTTCCAGTATCTTATGTAGATAACCAGTATGCAGGCCTATTCAATCGAGGGATATTTCTGGTTCCGTTACTTTGCTTTGATTTTGAAAAAGCCGTTCTGTATTTTGATAAACTCGTTTCTAACTCACACGTCTCTCTATGATAATACCTATCAACGTTGTGCTTGAAAAGTTTTAAGGTCTTTGTAGGACCGAAATGTTTACGTTTAGGTGTAGGCCAGAACGAAAGTCTCATCTTTGAGACTTCTATTTCTTGTGTTATAAAATTATAACCTATATCATCTCCTATGTATGAGGTATTCATGCATATGGATTTTCTTGGTCGTAGGACTGCTTCCTTTTCCTCTTTCTGTTTTTAAGGAACTGGGTGAAGTTGTTGGTTGGAGAAGAGTTTTCTATCATTATAATGTTTTGCTTGGAAGTACGGGTTTTGATGGTTAGTTGTCCTTGTGGAGTGTTTTTGAATTTTTGAAATGGGAATTTCGCTTCATTTTTAGTTTTAGTTGATTGCTTGTAGCTTCCTTTTCAGGCAATTCAATGAGACAATATTTGAATAAAGCAAACTGGTAATTTAAATTATGTGGTTCATTAAATTAAGTATATTACGTAAATTAATAAATTAAGTAATTAAAAAAAGTAAATTACCATTTTGCTTTCAACATCGTGCTAACTGTCTATAGTTGATGGTGACCTTTGTGACACTTAGTTCCACCCTCCGCTGAATAGCTGTTATGTTCTTTACGAAACTGACTGATGTTTTGCTGAATTCAGCCAAGTTCAAGGAACGTTATGGATTCTAATTAAATATGTGCTATCTCGCATCCCTTTAATGATTACTGGCTCATAATACTGTTCAAGATGCCTCTTGTCCAGTAGTACATCAATATCTGCCGATATTAATAACGCACTAGTTGGGATTTCTATCGATGTTGTTATTCAATATCGGTCATTATCGAATGGCGAATACATTTGCTGATATTGATGTCGAACGGTTTCGATATCTATCGCTGTAGGAAAGCACAAGTTTTCATTGAAATATACTTTTTTTATTAAACGGATTTACCTATATTTTGCAGTAGTTTCAGGAAAAGGCAACCTTGATTACATACCCTATTCCATTCTATTACATGTCTTATTTTCTCCTCCTCATTTATAGTTGAAAATTTTATAGTTGAAAAATTTGCTAAGATTGGTGAACAATAAATTAATATACAAGAAGAAAATATAAGTAAATAAGAGGAAGTGTAACACAAACGAGGAAGCCTAGAGCGTCGCATCTCACATGATGACAAAAAATAAACGCTCCGTAATCTTTAGCAGTGATTCGAACACACTCTTCACAAATATATTTGCGTTACAAAAACACAAGGATGCATGTCTGCAACCATGTCTGCCTGACAAAAGTAACAAAACCAAGATTCTCAAGAATTGAAGCAACTCGGTTTTTCAGAGCTATTAGAAGCAGTTGCTGAAATTATGGTCGTTTCAAATGTGGTAACACTTGCTTTGTTTGGTTGTAGTTTTTTAATCTTCGTATTGGAATTAACAGCTTGCTTATAACCTGACATTATCTTCGTTTTAATTACTAAACATTATGATGATGTGTGTTCAGTACAAACAATTCAAATACCTAATTCTTTCGTTTGAAATAGTTGTGACTGTATTTTGCCCAATATACCACATCATTCCCGGTGGGCCATATCGGGGCACTATTGACCTCTTTACTTTTTCTGGCGCATCCTAGTTACACAATGGAATGCATTGTGTCACACAAATTTTATGTTCACGTATGCCCACATAGCTACATTATCCATGCATTGTATTAGTTATTTTTTCAACAATATATACAAAATGAAATATTACTTATTTTGCTGAAATAACTGCAAATTATTTTCTTACTCACAAGTAATGTATGCGAACCGTGACACCTAGAAATTTATGAAAATTGGTACCCTGACTACTTTTGGATCGCTAATCATCTCGGTGATAATCACTCGGTGTTGAAATGCCTTGTTTACCAGCTACATATAATACATTTACCAGGCATTGACCGGTTGAGGCTGTGACGAGTTATACCCCAAAAACTCCTGAAAAAGGAAGAAAATTAAAAATGTGTGCAGGTAACCTGATACCTACGGGAGGGGGACACGTGACCAGGAACAAGGTAGTAGTGTCACACAAGCAGTGTTGTCACCCCAACATAAACTTATAGTTTTTCAAATAAAACGTATAGAATTTGATGCCATTAAAACATTGGCATAAAAAGTGAAAGAAAATAAGCAGAAAATGGTTGGTCAATGTTGCCAAACAAGGGAGATATGAGGCTCTAACTGTGATAAATTATGGGGTCCGTACAGAGAAACGAACAATGTACAACAACAACAATCCAGTAGAATGAAAAAATGCACAGTAGGGAGTAAACCTAGCCTGAACAACATCCAGTAACTAATGGGCTTGAGACAGGAGGCTCCCGAAAAAGTTAGAGTGCCGTAGAAAGAAAACGTTCCAGTGGACATAATGCGGTAATTTGAACATCAAGTCTTCCTTTAGCGCAGCAATTTCAATGGCGTTTGTGTTGAAACGATATCACGAACCCTTTCGAGATATATAAAAAGAACTGTCTTTGGGTTGCAGCACTGCATAAAATCCTGCATGTCTTTGAAACCACAGCCACGACGGCGCATAGCCTGAAAAGAGTAAAGAAAATCTGTGGCACGAACGGTAACAGATCCGTGACAAGAAAGTACGTCAGAATCGACTCGCAAAGACGAATGACCTGTGAGAGTAACTATGGTCAGCGTAACTCATTTCCACGCCGTATTACTGGCATATATTTCACTACGAAATTCGTTACAAACTCCCTGTCCGCAAGACCCTGCTGCAACGCCAACATTGCGGATTCGGGACACACATAGATAGGTTGATAGATAGATAAACGTATATAGGTAGAGAGTACAGAGATATGTGTGAGTACAGACAGCAGCATTGACTAACATAGCATACCGTGTTGTTCGGTATCGTCATTGCGCATGAGAATTAGTGTTATTATGATGATGATTATTATTAGTATCATATTAATAATAATAATAATAATAATAATAATAATTATTATTATTATTATTATTATTATTATTAGTAGTAGTAGTAGTAGTAGTAGTAGTAGTATGAATCGAAGCAAGAAATTGTTCCTGCATGTAGTGCGAACATGCGCAACGTTAGCGCCAGAATAATATATGACAATATTCTTGATACTCTCCTCCAAAGGGTATCGCAAAAATGAACAAGTGGCTAACGTACGAAAGCCAAATATAAGTGGGGCACGGTGCATACAAAGTTACAAAGTATATATGCTGTTCGTCCTTGAAAGAAACATGAGGGCGCTGCCTGCCAGAGTAGTGAATACAGTCTGCTAGAGCGTCATATAGTCGGAGATATACATGCGAACTCACAGGGAAATCAGATAGACTTGTGTGTTGACAAGCGTAAGTAAGGGTGCTAGTCTGACAGTACGTAGTGAACCAGAAGGACAATAGGCAGTCTACAGGTACGTGAAATATATGTCGTTGTCAAATGCGTAACAGCAGTGGTATGTGTGAAATGCGACCCATTAATACCAGCAATTGTTTCCGCATTTTTAAGTTTGGGAGTGGCCGAAAAATATATTGACATAAATGAGTTTGGAGTGGAGGACAAGTTATTCGCAGATACATTAGTTGTCCTTATAGAAAGCAAATATGATGCTGGTGTTACCGTAACAATGTGTGATACATTTGATTTACCTACGGACGCCGACATCGAGCTGGATTATTATTGAGACGCAATAAGTGATCAAATGGACGATGTGGCTGCTCCATCAACGAGTGACGATTTCCCTTCGATCAGGGAATTCGAAATGTCCTCTCCGGTGAGGGGACAGCCTACAGGAGTAACAGACGACATCGTCACAAAATACAAAAATCAGGCTTATCTAGGTTTGTTGCAAGCGAAAGGAACGTGTAAAAACAATATTAAAGCAGGCACTGAAAAGTTCAAATGCTCTCGCACGTTTGTGTATAAGTCGTTAAGGTTCTGTAAAACGCCCCTCGCCCCTACGTCATGGCACAAATCAACAAAGAAGTACTGGAAACATTCAAAGCCTATCGGAGGAAAGGTCTTACTGTTCATGATTACAATTTGCGCGCGTTGAAGTGTAGAAATTTAACCATATATTCCGTAGTTCGCATGCGTTTATCCACAAATTTGAACGAAACCATAGGATCCGTTCATGAAGGATAACACAATTTGTGGCAAGGGCAAACATGGAAAATGAAGCTGCATTGCTTGATAAGCCCCATATGTTTGTCAATGATGTTAATGCCATCATGACTGCATATTTAACATTGATAAATCTCTGTTTGAGTATGAAATAACATCAAGTAGAACTCTGTCCGAACAAGGTGAAAAATATGCTACAGCATTAATTCAGTCCATGGCTTTAGTTACACATTCTAACACCATTCAACTTCACTTCTCCCCAGTGAACCTAGGGACTTGCTCTTACATATATTTCCAAGAGCCTAATGGCATGTTCGGTCCTAAAGTAAAGGATAAGTTAGCACGACACACTCCCTTCCAACGACACATGTTGTCGTTGATACGAGCCGATCAGGCAGACTGACTCGACAACATGAAAAACGGTGATCAAAAGAAGTGTTTATTCCTGATGTAAGAGATCATTCACTGTTTTTGCTCGACTCTTGGACTGGACAAACCGATGAAACTATTTTCAGCACAGATGACGTACTTGACTTGTTACATGGCAAGAACATTCGTATTGGTCTTACCACTCAAAACCACTAAATTTATCCAGCCACTTGATGCCTACTTTTTTGGCGGTATAATCTGATGATTCACAGGCTTGAGAATTATTTTCCGCATAAATTAATCTGTGCTGGTACTCAAAAGAAATTGCATGATTGAGTATTTCTCATGAAACTGCACTCTGTGGTTTATCAACAGTTTTGTTTTCCTGCGATAAAGAATATGATCGCATATGCGTGGAAGAAATGTAGATATGTGACGGACGACATAGTTACTGCGTTTGGAAATGCTCTTGAGACTCTGCTGACAGCACGCGATGATCAAAGTGATATTCTCAACAAGAGTGTGACAAAGGAGCGTTTGTGAACTGTTTGTACTGCTCCATGCTGCTTAGTCCTGATCATTTCGTTCGTGAATCACATCATCACTCCTGAATATTTCGGAAGATACAACTTCATACCGAGTGTGCGGTTAGGGCAAAAAATATACGTATTTTGCCATAATATCTATGGCTTTTCAGTTGTATGTATTGCAGTATTATGTTATTATATTTTGCGCCTTTATATTTCTAGTAAATTGAATGCAGTGTGTTTTTTCTTTAATCGTCCTCTCACATACTAACATTTCCTATACTCTTGCCTGACACCTATCACAGGTCATTCACCCCTGGGAATCGATTCTTACATACTTTCATGACACAGATTTGTTACCTTTCGTGTCACAACTTTTCTGCACTCTTTTCAGGCTCTGCGAAGCCGGTTCTGTGGTTTAGAAGGCATGCATAATTGTATGCAGTGTTGCAACCCCAAAACAGTTATTTTAATATATCTCGGGAAGAGTTCGTGATGTCGATTCCATACAAACTTCATTGAAATTGCTGCGCTATAGGAAGACTTGATGTTCAAATTTCCGCATTATGTTCACTGGAACTTTTCTTTCTACGCTACCCTAAATTTTTCGGGTGTCTCCAGTCTCAAGCCCGTTAGACACTGGATGTTGTGCATGCTGAGGTTTACTCCCTACTGTACATTTGTTTCATTCTGCTTTATTGTTGTTGATGTACATTGTTTGTTTCTCTGTACGGACCCCATAATTTATCACATTTAGAACCTCATATCTCCCTTGTTTGGCAACATTGACCAAACATCTTCTGCTTATTTGCTTTCACTTTTTATACCAATGTTTTAATGCCATCAAATTTTATACGTTTTATTTGAAAAACTATAAGTTTATGTTGGGGTGACAACACTGCTTGTGTGACACTACTACAGTGTTCTTGGTCACGTGTCCTCCTCCCGTACCTGCACACATTTTCCATGTTCTTCCTTTTTCAGGAGTTTTGGGGTATAACACGGCACAGCCTCAACCGGTCAATGCCTGGTATATGTATTATACCTAGCGGGCAAACAAGGCATTTCATCACCGAGTGAATATCACCATGATGATTAGCGATCCAAAAGTAGTCAGGGTACCAAGTGTCACAAATTTCTAGCTGTCACGGTCGCATACATCCCTTGTCAGTATGGCTCTTTAACTGCAACTGCTGTCGCTCACGCTACTCACAAACAAATGAATAGTGCAAAATTCTTTCTCTTGTTATGAGGATAAAGTTTACGGTCACAACTATTAGCACTAATGGACAGATGGAGAAATATGGGATTTGGGCCATATTGGGAACCCATATCGGTACACCTATATTGAACAAAAGTTTCGTTTTTCCAAAATGTCTAGAGAGACCTCCAAATATGTATAATTTATTGTACTAAATTGGTGAATGCGTCAAAATAATGAATAAGTCATAACATATAAATTAGGGAGAAATTGACAACAGAAGTAGGAAAGCACCCAACTAGCAAATATTCGAACAGAGAGAAAAATCTTAAATACGATCTCGTACCCAATAATGAAACACGGTAATTCCAATTATTAGTATTTACAATTACCTTACTGAGAGCCTTATACCAGTGCTGATACGAGAGGTTTTTTCAACATCCCGTGAGATATAAAGAGGTAAAGAAGAGTAAGACAACAAGGTCAAGATATACACAAGCTATGTCAGTACCTTTGCTACTCCTCCACGAATTTTCATTGTCATCCATTCATTGGTCTAAACTTCTATTCTATGAAAGTTCCCACCAGTACCTTAAACCCATCATGGACATGAGTTCGTTCTTTGCGAAACTTCGAATCAGTTTTTGTACACAACAGAGTCTCATGAAATCATTTCCTAACATCACTCGCATTTTACTATGAATTTTTGGTCGCATCGAGTCCATCAGCTTGTATGAATGAAATGAGAGAGCGAACTTCGTACTTGGGGGATCCTCGATATAACGCCATATTGATTTGAAAAAACGTGGACTAGATTTTTCGGGTAGTGTATTTTCTGTATGAAAATGAGTACAGAAACTTTTATGAACTCTTTTTCATAAGGAGGCTTACATACTGGCGGGATTTTTTTTTTTCTGGAAGATGTAAAAAATAGTGTTGCGTTTAGCCCAGTGAGTGAATGAGACTGAAACTTCTTGGAGAAGTATTGAAGCAACTTATGTATGTCTTGACATTATTTTGTAACTACTATTTATCTCTTTTCATCTCACTGGGGGTTGAATAGGGCCACGTTGGCCCAATGGTTAGAGTGCTGGTGCTTGGGGTCATCGGTTCGTGCTGGACTAATACTGTGTGCCTGGGTTTTTGCGTGAATATCCCGTTTCCTCCCATTCTGTTCATTCCACAAATCATGATATTATTATTCATCCGGCCTGAAACAAATTTGACTAAAGGCCTTAAAATTAAATTCAAATTCAAAACCGGAGGTTGAAAAATATCCCTTGTACTATTCTAGATCAAATATGTAATTGATATAAACTTATTTCCAATTAAACCAATATATGTCATATCAATTTATCAAACATGAGACGGTAAACATAAATGTTATTATCATTTTGTGTTCTTTTTAGTGTAGACAGATGGGAAGTATTTTGTGTTTTAGGGCGAAAATGCATAGTAACACAATTGCGATAAAGTGATCCTGACAGTTATTTCGAAAGAAAGAAGGCGATTGTATTGTACCCTATAAAAGTTATATACTCCAAATTTGTTAAATAATACAAATTTACTAAAACTAAATGGTAAGAAAATCTGTATACCTTTAGTTGTATAGTCATCACCCAATACTTTCATTAATATTAAAAACAACTTAGTTTTTACGCTACTTAAGAATTTGATATTGAATGTTACTGAAGTCTTTTAAGGAGCTTTGGATCCGGTGGAGATAGAGGATGTTGGAGGTTGTGGATCTAGTTATAAATCAGGAATGTGTAGAAATCCCTATCATACATTTTTTTCACTCATAATAATTGTCCTTTGTAATAATATTCATTATGGTAATCAGATCTATTAAGATAGAAAGAACAAGTGCCCGCAAAATACTATACACGAAATGTAAATTACTGGATAGTATAACACGGGACAAACTGCACAAGACTAGTAACATGGTTTGAGTGACATGGTAACATAGTAAAAGTATTTTTCTGGAAAATGTCTGCGAGAAATAGTAGTAATATTTGCATTGGGGATTCGCGATAACCTACGGATTACCTATAACTCCAGCTAGAATTTCCAATACCGATATCCTTAAATTTTGAAAGCCTTGTATCCAAACAATTAGGAAGACGATTACAGAGAAAATTATAAAGATTAAAACTCGATTCATTGCAAGAGACATATTCCTATAATTTGGAACTTTACGGAATTAAGACGGCCCAGTAGTTATCAGTGTAATAGATATCCTAATAATTTGTTATATGAATCTCTGTGTTTTTTATAAATGTGATCAAAGATATTAAAAATTCACAACGTTAGAATATATTTTAATGAAATTATAAGTCATCTACAGATTTATTGATATATTTTGTATAGAGATATGTCGACATGGGAAATATTTAGTTTTCTCATTTATAGAATATCCTAACGCAAATAACATTAGTGTCGCAATCATCTGTCGGTGCTTAATCTTATGATATGTGCTATGGATTATAAACATAGGATATATCCTTTTTTAACAATTACCGATTCAATTATATTCTGCTTAGCTTTTAGGTAGTGTTTCTTTTGTGTATTGCCAACTTTATTATAGTTGTTAGCATTTTTTTACTTGTACGTAGTTATTTGTATAGGTCGCGGAAACTTACTTGAGATTCTGACATACATTGAATTTATTTAATGTATGTTATCAACTTTGTCCCAGGCCGAGTTTTGTAGAAAAATTTGTAGAGAAACTGAGATCAAACAATGAGTGTGGGTAATGTGAGAGGGACTCTATCTCAAAAGAGATGTAGGCAGGGTTCCATGTCCGCTATATTCAAAGCCTACTTCTTGTATTTTGCTTTATGATTTCAAATTCAAATAAGAAGTTATTTTAGCTTTGTTTTTTTTGTTTAGAAGATACTGGCGCGCATATTTGACATCTGCCGTCCTGCAACATATGATCAATATGGCAGTCATTCAAGCAGAGAGAGTGGCAGAAGTTTCCCTACAATCATCATGATCCTCGGTAACACATCACGTTCAATGTGTGGCCCGTAATGCTTGATCCATTTTTTGGGGTGGCATCTGTTATTGATCTATTCTGATGCGCCACGCTCTTCAGGTGGCCACATATTAAGAGATCAAGCAACTACTTGTGAGATCAGATGAACAAGGTGACTATTCGATGGACTCTTGTCTTGATTGAACCACTCTCTTATCTATGTTGTTGTAAGGGGCGCGCCACCTTACTGAAAAAAGTTGTAAAATCATCTTAAAAATCCAGCAATGAGGGAAAAACGTTCTCAAAAGTTTGCCCATTTATTATTCAGCAGTCAACTTGACGTCAAAGAACACATACCCCATAACATTTCTACCGTCACTTGATTTAATGTCCGCGATTCATTGGCATCAACATAATAAACATTGCTATATTTATTGTCCTCAACGTTGACAAAGAACACGGATCACCTCTAAACTACAAACCATGTAAATATTGAATTCTTATTGCATTACTCCAAAGCTCATTTCTATAATAACCTATTTGCCTGTCTATAATTGCGGTTTATGCGAATTCAGCTAATGTAATCTTCCAATATTGACAAGTGAGTGTGGTGATCTTTACATTGACTGGCCGAAGTGGTGTTGCTGTGTTGTCGTCATTTCCGGTCTTTGGGAATCCACTGCGTTGGACGTCGCACACATATCACTTATCCCTCCCTAATTTCTACAATATCTTGAATTCAGTTGCGCGTAATATGTCTTCTCTCTCTGCATGTCCCTTGGTGAACTCAGCTGCCATTACCCATGTTGGCCACTATTAACTAATACAATGTTAGTCCGTCCCTATAGATCTAACACCATGGTGAATCACTTGAAACGAAAGAGGAAAATACTGTTACCGATGATCAAACAACTATTTTGAGGATCAGTATTTCCTAAACAAATAATCATAGGTATTATGTAACTTCATGAAAACGAGACGACCTAAAGCATTTTTCCCCTTTCTCATTTAAAATCCTCGAGCTAAGAACCTGATGACAACATTCATGATGGGCGCTTTAATGTCCACCCACCCATTAGTTAGAGCACCATTCACATTAAATATATCCAACTTTTAGTTTATCTCTCTCCCCCCTTTTCGACCTACCAGGTGCTTCCAGGTTTTTGCTTTACTCTGCACGTGAATATCACTTGATTGTAACAATCGAACGTACCTTGTGACAGTGCAGGAATCCTTGCTAGAATGTGTATTAAAATTGCCGAGAAATACAAATACGATTTCATTGTTTGTATGAGAGACAACGAATCAGAGGACTACCTAAACGTTGCACTCGTTAATTACATAAACTCATATTAAAAAAAAACAATTTGAAAAGCAAACAACATTCAAATAGTTCATGGTAAGCATCGAAAAATTAATGAGTCTTGAGATATGCTACTGAACAAATATACTTCTACGCTTATCATAAATGAGTAGTATTATTTATTTTCATATGAAAATACAATGTATTTTATATTATATTTTATGCTGCAGCTTGTGCAACAAGGTTTACGATTCACGAATCAATATCTACAAAATCGAGTAGATATTGGTAAAAGACTAAGCCACACAGTCTGTCGTTATCTTCCAGCAGAGGATAATTAAGCTACTAAGTCACACTTTGCATCCAACTATTGTCAGCATGTCTCTTCTTATTTTCAATCCCATATGATCTTTGGTTCTTTGACCTGTGTTTACTTTCTTCCCCTTAGTCACCTACTTTTGCCTCATCATACTTCAGTAAGCATTTGGTTTAGTTCATTTGATCACTTTGATCACTCAGCAACAACTATGAAACCTGGCTGGGTGAACTTCAAACCAATCATGTTTTCCGTCCGGGATATGGAAAACAACCTTCCGAAATCACGAAACATAATTTTGCGTGTAAAAATGTTTAGAACATTGCTCAATTCAATATCCCCAGGTGAATCTCAATAGCGATCATTTATTGATTACACGTAAGTGTTAGATATACCTGTAAAACTACGGATGGTTATGACGGCTACGACTGTTTGTAACTAAGTAGGTGATATTTTATAAGTTTTCTACAAAATAGACGAAGAAAACACACAAGATGTTCTGAGCAGAAATGCATTTCTGATTGAATTGAAAACTTGATATTTAGCTGGCAAAGATGTAAAAATGTATCTAAACACTGCGTGGTCAGTACGCTATGGAACCATTTAAGTTCCATATTTCATACTAAAAGTTGATATTAACACCTAGTTGTATATTATGTACTAGTTTATGGCCCCATGTGCCTACCTTTGCTTGCGTTACCACACACAGTTCTTAAAATCGAAAATGTGCTAGTAATTTCAAGGTTTAATATTGTTATAAGTATTAAAATTTCTAAGAATTCCATGTACGCATATATAATGATTAAATAATAATACAAATTGATAATTCAAAACAATGTATTTCATTTTACTAGCTACACCTTACATTTCATTTGTGTGGAGCTTATCCTATAAGTTCCTAGGAACCTACAAGGTATTTTACAGTATTACTAGGACCTAAATATAGTTTTCTTCTTCCCTTACAAATGAAGCCTTCAATAAATTTTTAACCTTGTATACAATGATTAATAACATGTATTTTTGTTATGGGAATAATTGGCCTTAATAATAAGACACCTGGGGATAATTTACCGTAAATTGCACATCTGAAACTAATTGTTAACTGTGTAATTCAATTACTACTTCCATGTGTTATTTATATTATTTTATTATACTGCTTGGCTTATATTCAGAGCTCAATGAAAATTTTAGCTCCTTGAATAATTTTTATAATCATGCTTTTTTATTACAGGGTGACAGTGGTGGGCCGGCAATGCTGAGAGAAAAAAACAAAATGTATATTCTTGGTAAGTTCATGAATGTTTAGTTACGTTCGTAATCTGGGTTTAACTCGAAACACTTCATCTGAACTATTGGATATTTCATCTGCCTCTAACATTTGTTTAATGAAAGGAGGAGTATTAGTCCGCCTAGTTTGCGTGAGATTTTAGATGAAATGCGTAAAACTGGATCCCATTTCTTTAACAGGTATGTCACTTTCAACATCATCACAATGAAGTTCAATACATTTTCCATAATATCTACAAATTTGACAAAATTCGCTCTATTAAAAATATTCAAATGTTTTATTCACAAAAAAATGATACCTTGTGAGAGCCATTAAATTCCCTCTTGTTTAGTTTGTAGTATCAGTAGAATATATGGTATTTTGGCGTTCAATGTGGGCAGCAATCTGGGTACTTTTGTGAACTATAATATTTCATTCTACCCTTCTTAACAGCTGATGTCACCCGACGTATGTCGAGAGAAATCAAAAAACAAAACTCTTAAAGAACCTTTTTATTAAAAGCTTGTAAATCCACACTCGCAGACCCATGTCGGCCGATATCAACGACGGATGACGTTACTATCCGATAACAATCAATGGCGAATAAAGTTGTGATATTGATAACATCCTGCCTTTATTCGACTACGCGTACAATATTTTCCTCTAGAGTAAAAGTTGAAAATTTCTGCAGTTGTCTGAGACTGGATTCGAACTTCGAATTTTCAGATCTGTAGTGCGTTGTTGTAGCCACTACACTAGTGAGTAATTCATGCGAGATATATACGTCATTTATGTACTTCCTTAACTCAGATGTGGAATGTGGTGACAACGAATCATGCAGGAGAGACGTACAATGACGTCTATACGTAGCACTTAACCCTTGAATACATATGCGGGGTCAAATTGACCCCAATCCCTATATTTCTTTCTTTATCTCTTCTGTAATTTAACTCAATGTATCGTACTTTTGTGTATTCCTTTATTGGTCTTTCGTACAATTTTCAATACCTAACATACTTCTTTATTGTAAGTAGAATGTATGTTATATACTTTTTTCAATTGTAATGCTACTTTAACATATGTGGGGGCAAATTGACCCTAGTTTTTTTCTACTGTGTTTTATTTGTTTCAGAGTTAGCTACAATGTGTGGCTATGGTCTGGCAGCAGTGAGCATGTAGTTGTTCGTTGCAGGTGCGTTTTTATTGCATGCATAGAAGATAGCTCAGTATGTTGTATAATTCGCCATTACTGCAATGAGTCTGAAGGAGCACGAAATAATTGAAGCTCTAGATGAAGACGACGGTTACATTTCTATTGATAGTGAAATGTCAGATGAGGCAGATGAAGACCAAATGCAAATCCAACAGGAATCATCATGTGAGTTGTCAAGTGATGAAGAAAATATAAGCGACAGGGTGGCAAGTGAAGAAAATGATGGTACAAGTGCAGTAAATGTCATACAGTCAACACTGAAAGCAAAAAAATAGAACTCAGAACTCAAAAAATAGTACAAAGATCCAGGTCCAAAACAAGGTATTACAACAGCGTCACCAAAGTGTGCGTTTGATTTATTCATTACTCCGGACATACCGGATGAAATAGTATTGTGCAAAATTATTCACGGTAGAAGGATTATGCAAGAAAAAAAGGAAAACGTGGAAGGAAGTTTCGAAAGAAGAACTTGAAGCTTTTATTGGATTACTATTGCTGGCGGGAGTGAATCGTGACACGTGCGCTTTTTTTGAACAAGTTTGCTGATCATAGGTATCGTCCAACATTTTCAGTCAACCGATTTGAAACTATAAGAATGCTTCGTTTTGATGATAAGCGAACACGACAAGTAAGGCTCGCTACTGACAAATTAGCTCGATTTCGTTATGTTTGGTCTTTATTTATAAGAAACTTCACTGACGCATACTTTAATGGACTTAACCTAACAATAGATGAGCAACTTGTAGGTTTTTGTGGAAGATGTAGCTTTATCCAATACATGCCCAGCAAGTCTTCCAAATACGGCATCAAAATATTTTGGTTGTGCGATAATGACACAAGTTATGCTAAGATGCAGAGATATATCTTGGGCGACAGCCAGGTGAACCTCCTCAAAGCAATTTAGCTTCAAATATCGTAAAAACATATCTCGTACCGTTCTGAACTTTGGATTGAACATAAGTACTGAGCAGTTTTTCACTAATTATGATACTGCAAAATTTATACTGACTAAACGTACTACAACTGTTGGGACAATAAGAAAAAATAAACGTGAGATTCCACCTGAAATGCTGAATGTGACAAAAACGACTGTTAATTCAAGTTAATTTTTCTTCGATGGGAATGTAACCCTCTTCCGTTACGTGCCAAAGAAAAGGGAAAATGTAGATCTAATGAGAACTATGCATCGCGATAAGAATGTCGATAGTGTAAGTACAAAGAAAATGCCTGAAATTATTGAATTTTATAATGCTACAAAAGGTGGCGTAAACAAGATGGACGAAATGGTGGGTACATGCACCTACAAGCGGCAAATTAGGAGATGGCAGATGGTTTTATCTTATAACATTCTAAATGTTGGTGCACTAAATGCCTATATTTTGTACATAAAAACATCCTTATCATTCACATAAGCGTCGTATTTTCTTGGAGAAACTAGTTCAGAAACTAATTACTCCACATATGATGAAGCGCATTCAGAATCCTGGATTGAAAAGACCAATAGTGGAAGCAATGAAATTGAGTGGAGTGATCAGTGAAGAAAAAAAAATGTAACACCGTCAACATCCTCAGGAAAAAGCAAAACATGCGGTTTGTGTGACAGAAGCGAAGACAAGAAAACCTCTGTAGAGTGTGTGAAATGCTCGATTGCAGTCTGCGGTGTTCATAGTGCCGTTTATTGCGAAAAACGCAAGTAATATGTTTGCTTTTGAAATTTCTCTGTTTTTCAAGAAACATTTGACAACCATCAAAATGTTCCTATTTTCAGTGAATTATAAGTATTATACATCATATTAGACAGCGTAGCATCCAGTGGTAAACTAATACATAATACAAATTTTAAAACTACTTTATACATTTGTTGCAAAACTTCTATGTAGTCAATGTTTACATTTTATTATTTGTATTAGTACCTGTATCTGTAATAGTGCAATAGAGAATTATATAGTAATAGTCTAAACAATATATCCTTTCTATAAACAAACCTTCGGTATAGAGGTAAAAGTGTTTCTAGATACCTGTTTTAGGAAATTCTATTTTGGGATCAATATGACCCCACATATGTAAAGTATAATAAAAATGCCCATGTGTCCAAGGGTTAGCATGATTTCATTATATAGACACTTTCGAACCCACACGACAGCTTTCCAAATTATATCAGCCAAAATTGATCAATATCGCAGATTGATATTTTCAGTTAGCGATTTATCTCTACACTTGATATTTTACCTTCCCATCGAAATTATTGCGTGTTTCTGGTTGCAACAGAACACGTTTCTTAAATTTCAGTAACTACTTTGATGGTGGAAATATCATACTACTCAAAATGTCAATCGACATTAGTTCTGAAGGGCCAACCATAATTATTATCCATGTTATTGGTCCAGTATCGCCCGATATCTGTCCGATATTCTTGTGGTATCGTAGGGGTGTTTCGAATGGCCGCATTCGCAAGCCTGAATATTGCTTAAAATTCTATAAATTCTCAACTGCTCCTTATAACGACAGTTACATCGATGCCTGAATGAAATTGGATATAGGTCGTTTTCAGTGAAGAAGTTTCTTAGTACCCGTTGCACAAATTACAATAAAATTACAACAAATAATAATCAGCGCTCGCATAAGTCAGATGAAGCAGGTAACTAGCTAACACTTGAAACCTACGCCCAGTATATAAAAATTGTCATTTGTTTACATATCGTGCCACAACGTTCAGATCTTAGCAAGAATATTGAATTAGAATGACATTCCGAATTATGCATTGAACCCTCAGGGCGATCTCCGGAGGCCATAGACAATTCGCAGATATTTTCTGAAGTTATGATATGTCATCATAAGTGCTAGTGTGACGACGTCCGAGCAGATAATAATTATTCGTTTGTTAGAAGTCAATATCTCATATATTCGATATACCAAAGGAATTTTTAAGTATTTATCCGTTTTAGCATAACAACAGTAGTAAAATTGCATATAATCAATAAACGTTTTATTTTCTTGAGAGGGCTGCCACAGCAAATTCGGACAGTTATAAAAATTCTTAAACAGATGCAGTGTTCGATAAACGACATCAGTTGCATTCGGGTGGGTCGATCTATTAGGCTTCAATTCACCAGTTACAGCAATACTAAAAGTCTACAGAACAATTTTTTGTTTTCGGTTGAAATCAATCGGACTTTTCCATGAATCTCACGAATACGAGTTACAAAGTGTGCGTAATTAAAATGCGTGTACATGGTTGTTAGCTACAAAAAAGTAGTACGGATATTCGCTTTTGCAGACTTTGTGATGATGATGTTATAAACTGGAAACTATGCATTAGCTTAAGTTTTCGTTAAAGTTGATTTACTTGTCACTGGCAATTTTACAAAGCAGAGATTGAAGTTTCATACTTCCAACATGTGTTTGCAAAGAATACAGTAATGCATCGCAGAAGAAAGCTATATATGCATTCATTTCATTTGCATTCTTCATACATACATTCACGCAAAGATACGATGTGCAAGAAAATGAGTAAGTTCAGCCTTTACAGTTTTAACAAATTTTAGGATTAAAACTCTGTTTGTAAGGTCAATAAAAATAAGCAACAACATTAATTTTGCTGCTGAATTTCGTGCCTATACTACAATTGACATCTGAAAAACAAGTTAGGGAGTTTTTATGACTAGACATTAAGAATAATTAATTTGAAAGTTTTGTGCTTTTTCCCTCAAATAAGTTATAGCAAGAAGTAACACCAAATATCGTAATGTTGATTCTGAAAGTTATTGTAGTTACTCTACTCATGCAACCTAATGTTAAAATGTTGACAGTCGTTAAAAAAGTACAAGGAATGTGACATAATAACCCGAGTACTTAGTTCCGTTGTTTGAAATTTCATTTGGTATTTCACAAATATTGGCAGTGGGGAGAACTTTGGGATAGAAATAATCTCCCGAGAAGTTGACAGTGTAAGGTCAATAATTAATTTTTATAATTCAGTGATGCGCTCACCATCTAATCAAAGCAAGCTTGAAGAATATTGTTTATTTTCAACTTGCGTTCTCTGTACTTTTCTTATTTATTGTGCTTCAACATTAATCTGTATTTTTGTTACATGTTAAATTATTGTCACAATGCTATATGGGTTATCTATGAGACTTGTTTCTCAAAAATGATTTTTTGATCCTTGCTTACGCAATGAATGTTCCATTATGGATTATTTAGTAGCTAGTTCAGGTGAATGTAGCTAGCATTATATTTAATCTTGTTTCTATGTTCTTTTACATCAGCCACTACATGTCTGACCATATTCATTTTGAATTGAACATACGTTTGAAGGATTTGTTGGCACTTAATGCTTGACCGTAGGTTATATCCTCTGTTTCTTCGAGATATGGGTGAATACTGTTTGTACAAATTTTTGATAATGGTGTGTTGATCATATGAATGTATTTGACGCATATGAAATGTAATCTTGCTTCTACGTGTATAGATTGCATAGTCGGTACTTGCAATCCTATGGACACTAATGAATTTCTGGCAATTGTTCAAATCATAGATTTCGTAAATATGAATCAACATAATCTAGATACGTATGTTTCTTTGACCTTTTTATGCTACGTCTCTTTGGTCTCTAATCAGTTGTTAAATTACATATCAACCATTGGTTCCAAGTGTCTTCATGATATATATTATAATGTAAAAACTAAGCTATGTTTCTTAATAATGATTCTTGTTACATTGTCAATGGGTTCAAGTTAATTTTTATTCCTGTTCCCTAAAAATGTAGAGAAATCATCTTTTACATATAAGAAACAAAACTTCCATAACATGTACAACATTTTACTCTTTCTGTATGTTTCAACCAGATGAAAACTAATAGATGAATAAGCATCGAAGCATGTTTCTAATTTTCAAAGGTCGGTATGTCTGGAAGAAATATTAGACCATTACACAAACACTTAAGAATTTTTAAGGAAAAGGTTACGAACCATAGTTTGCTTAAGAAGGTGAAACCACGAGATAAATATCAATAACTACAGTATTAAACAAAATAAGGAAAAACACTAAACACTTAAGGTAATTGTAATACATTAAGCTTTATTCATCAAACTTGATATAACAAAAATATACAAAAATTCGATGCACACATCTTTGGTATTAGATAACTCTTTTCATGGCAGAGAACACAGGCAAATCTAAATCATCTCGCTACTATTTGACGTTGATGAATTAGTCAGATAGTTTTTCATTGTGTTAATGAAACAAAAATAATATGGTATGGTGAAAATTTATTCTAATTAAGAACATATTCAAATTTGATTAATATTTTGCAAACACAAAAGTAGAGTTATGAAGAGATATTTAAACAAGAACATCTTATCCCTGCAAAACAATCTTTTAGTTCGTCAGCATTGCCCCTAAAGCTGGGATTCGTCTAATTATTTCTATATTGATTCAAAATTAGTTCTGCAATAGTAAATTTTACAATTTTAACTGAAATTCCTCAAACAATGAAAACTGAATCCTCAGTGATTAGCCATAACAAAAGTTATTAACAACTTTCGGTACCAAATTTATCAACACAGGTTATAGAAATGATCAGTCGTACAATAATAATAGAGCTTTTGTTCAAATTTAATGAATAATTCTAAAATATATATAGTGAACCAAAATGCATTGTCAAAACTCTGGGAACAAAAAGATTTCATCAAAACAATTAAAACGTGACTTTCTAACTTACCAATTCCGCTTAGTTTTGGAGTTATAGGATAGCGGAAACGTGGCAAAAACGAACTTGAAGCTTGATATTTAACCATCCAGGTTTGCATTACATTTTCAATCATTTATAACAATCAAATGTATACCAATTTGTAGAATAGCTCTGACTTCTATTGTTTAGGCAAAAAAGCATTTTAAAAAAATCACTCGACATATGGATTCTGTTTTAGATATCGACTTTGCATAAACGAATTATTGTTACCTGCTAGAAAGTCGTCCAGTTCACGCAAATCTTCGCCTACCTTACTTCAGAGAATTTCTGGGAATCCCTCAGACCATTTGGGGAGTCCCTTGCTCATCCATCGCACAATTTCGAAATGTACATTTTGGATGGAGCAGGTCTTTAATTGTACCTTTCCCACGAAATTCTATTATTAATTGTATTGGTAATATCAAGCATAAAATGTTCATTTTCCCTCGCTCTTGGCAGGTTGTAGCTCCGCAGCTGAACGGAATTCGACAAATTGCGAAGATGTATTTTTCTCTATTTTGACTAAAACTATCTGCTCGTAGGGTTTTGAAAATTAATTTTTGTCCACCCTGTTTAAATTTATTTTTAAGTTACTATTTTGTTTTACCAATTATTATTATTAATAATCCTTTCATATGTACTCTTTCATTTTAGGAATAGTGTCATGGGCATATGGCTGTACAGACCTTGATTATCCTGGCATATACATAAGCGTACCTTACTATGCTGACTGGATTGAAAGAAATTCCAAAGATGGAAATTTTTGTGCCAATTAATAGAAAGAGTTATTTTCGTTGGCTTACTGACTCTATCGTTAAGCTTTTATTCGCCAAAAATCTCAACTGCAACTATAAAATATCTAGCTATTAAAATTATTGTTATGGTTTCGGATGTGTTCACGAACTCACACGACTGAATATATGGATTAAGATTGCAGCAACAAAAGCAGTAATTTGAATTTAAAATCTGCTAATAAAAATGAAACATGCCATTGGTAGTTTTATTAATTTTATGTTAGATTTTAGATTTACTCAAGTTGAGATCACCCGCCAGGAGGAATCTGCCAGTCATCCCAACACCGATACAAGGACACAGTGTATCAGAGGCCAGTTTTAGTTTCCAGTTAAGATTTGAGCGACGCAAGATACAGATTACCCAATGTACGTTCCTCTCTTTGTGAACGAATTTGTCATGTTCCCCTCTGATCTAAAGCAGAACTTTATGAAAAGTTAAAATGCACAAACACCGTGTACCGGTATTTTTCCGGGGATTTCTCATTTCTTTGAATCTTCTTCATTCATCCAATTCTCTCATCATAATCTTTACCCCATGATGAGCGTTTCCTAAAGTTCTTAAAATAAAATTCAATTCAAATGATGGAAAGTTGTTTGTATTAAATTTGTTTAGTTTTACGGGGTTTGTCGGTTGCAACAAACTAAATACTAGTTAACGAACGACTTTGCGCATTTATCCCATCATTCTTGTCCTCCTTCAAGAAGTATAATCTGGTGCATCTCTTGGTAAATAAAAGAGATGTCGTTCTTATATACATGAAGAGTTGACCTAGGGAAGGTATACCAAGATAGATACTTATCCTAATATTTTTTGCTGCTTTTGATAGGGAAAGTGTACAGGATTTCCAAGCATACAATTACTGAAACACTTATTATATCCTTTTATACAATTTCATAATTTAAAATATAATTTCACAATTCATTAATTTAGTAAGAATGCTTTCCTGTTCGTTCTTTATAGTTTAACCATGCTATGAGACATGCGACATCAGACTATTAGAAGCTTATAATAGTATGATTTGTTTGTTTTTTTGAAACTAAACATGATACTGTTTTTGCCTCTCACAAATCTTCGTCTCCACTCTCCCTTGCGACGTTTAATGAAATTCTGATCTGATTCACATTGAATGATCATTATTGACAGGTATTAATATCGTTATGACGCTGTTTTCAAATGATTATTTCGTACTTTAGAGTATGATTTCAAGACTGTACCGTGATACGTATATTAATACCCCACTTCCTGTATGAGTTATGACCTCCCTGATCCTAGAACAACAATATATAACTATATTTAATCCCTCTTCCAACGCCAACATGTTACATGTTTTATCGGCACCTGAAAGTCGATTCATATTGGTTTCCCAGACCGATGGAAGTAACTTAACAATTTGAGAAAGATGCTTCTCATTTTTCTGCAGATACAATAATTTCATCATAGTTTATTAGTGCAATTTGATTAATTTAACATTATACCAGAGGAATGTAATTTTCTAGAAACGCGAGTCCTTTGTATGTGTTTTTTGTTTAAAGTATCAATTCTTTTCTAAGGTTTTTATGTATCTTGTGAGTTTACAGTTATTAAAAGTTAAAGTTTGCTGCATAAATGTTATTGAAATAAGTTTTCACTTTTCACCATATGGGTCATCTGTCCTTAACCATTAAGACACATCACCTTAACTTTCAGGTGAGATGATCAAATTGAAAATTTACAAAACATGTACTTCATGTCAACCAAAATGTTTCAAAATAATTAGAATACTTACACACATGATGCAATATTATTTGATAAACTCTCATTTGAGAAATTCAGAAAAAAGGTAAGTGATTTGCAAACAAAACTATACAAACATGTCTAATGTTCTCTCCACTTTGCCAACCCAACATGTAAATTTGGATCAGTTCAAAGTATTAGAAACCTCTAATACTTCATGCCTTTCGCTACAGAATTATGGAATATACAAGAGATTTTGAATACTTTGAAATTTAATTATGTGAATGATACTTATTATAATAATCATGGAGTTGATTTAATTTACGAATCGAAAATTTTAATTGAAAACTCACGGAATTATTAATCAATTTAACAAGTGATCAAATTATGAAAGGTCTACTCCACATAAAGAACGTTAATTTTGAGATAAGAAACCTAAATGTATGACAGGGACAAAAATAATTTTATAAAGAATGTTATCTTAGTGGCAACATTCCTATTACTAGTATTACATTCTTGGGTATAAACCACAACGATGTATAACTTGTGGATATTTATTCTAAAGGAATTCAGAAATATAGAGACGCACAACTAGGACGACATGAGAGATGTAAAATTCTAAGCTTGAACAGAACGATATTCATGAACAAGAAATTGCAATTGACCAACAGGATCGAGTAGTTACAAGCCATCCAGTATCTGCTGAGAAACCATTTGTTATTAAAATGATATTCGTAACTCGCACACAATATAAACAAATATTGCGATGCATGCAATTAAAAAAAGAATATAACATTCTGGCTTTAATTTAACATTTTAATAAATATTTTCCCAGTGAATCAGTGCCACAATCAATTGGTGAAAAACATGCTGTGAGATACATAAACTAGCAAGGTGATAAAAATATGAAATGCCTTTGATGACTATCAATGCAAACTGATTTAGCTTTAGCAAATTTTTGAAATTTAAATGGCCTTGTGAAACTTAATATGGGTTTTAAAAAAAATATTGACTGTGATTGATATATTTTAAATATTTGTACGTAATATTCCTGTAAAAAATAAAACGAGCATAATAATTACACAAATATTTATCTCTGTTCTCGAAGGAGTAAACAGAGCACCGACATTTTTACAAACTGACAGAGGTCTATAATTTTATAACGCAGAGTTTAATACTTACGAAACAAGAAGATGTTAAGCATTATTCCACCTACAGTAACGTTATACCAAGTAGTTTTGGAAGATAGAATAAACCGTTACGTAATCTATTGTAGCAACAATTTACACTGCAGGAACGTTATAAATGTGTTGTTATTCTGCGTGAACTAGATGACAAATAGGACAACAAAATATAAGCCACTATATGAATGAAACTAGTTGCCGCAGAAAGAAAATAAGTAGGGACTAATTTTAAACATATACTGCAAATTCATTCTCTGTCTAAACGGAAAAAAATAAATTTTAAGTGTGTGATTATATTAAATGTATTAAATTTAAAAATCGATTTGATAGTGGTTTTACACTTAACAAAAGTACAGAAACACTTCAAATTCCTAACGCTTTTCTCACTATTCCTCCAACATATCACTTAATGGATTCAAAAAATGAATTTATGGAAGATCAATTTCATGAACGTTAAATAATTTTATTTAAATTTCCTGATACATAGTTAATATAAATATTTTTGCAAAATAAAATTAATAAAGCCAACGTTAAATGCTTAGATCTGAAATCAAACTACAACTATTATGTTGATTTATCATTAATATTATAATATAATTAACATGTTAACAAAAAATATAGACGATAATACGTCTGATTTCTCTAAAGACTGATACATCAACAAAATGTAAATGTGAATTATTACCAAATAATTTTATATGTTAGATTTATTTCAAGATAGGGTAAAATAACACTTTTACTGTGTTATAATTTTACTTTACATCCTGGCTGGCTTGATTAGAAAGATAAAACTTGCGAATACTTTAAATAGGCATAGAACAAACAAAATAGTAACCGCTTCTGGAAATATATAATACAGCTGAAAATTTAACCAAGAAGGCAACTTCGGCATCAGTAATTTCATTAGAGAAATATTTATCTAACTATGTTGCTATTTTTTATTATTATATATTAGAAAATGAAAACAAAGATACTATTTTACACAAGGTTGACATAAGCAACGAGATAGCTTTTACTTAGTACGAAAAGTATTTTTAAAAAAGTATAAAAGGATTTTTAAAGAACACACTTTTTAAGCAAAGAAAAATGGACTTAAATGTAAAAAATAATACATGTATGAATCGGAAAATAAAAGCGTGGGTGTTGTTGCTTACCTTTTCATAAAATAATTATATCTATGAGCACCCACGCTATCATTTTCCTATTCATACAATTATTGTTTATTGCTTTTTAGTTCAATTTCCTTTGCTTAAAACAGCGTGTATTTTTAATTCATTTTAATTTTTTAAAATCCTTTTTTAACTTATTTTATTTGTTATTGTTTTCGCGTTATTTCGGTTCATACTTTTTCTCTAGCTAATGTTTTGTGGCTCTAATCCTAAAGTGTTCTGCAACCAGCCAAACCCAGACGCAATGCAGATTAGTATTTGATATAGGATAAAGGAGTCTGTAATAAAATATTAAAATATTATTCTAAAACATATACACATATAGAAATATATGACATTAACAATGGAATATTGTATTGTCATCCGGCTTACGTCGCTGTGCAAAATTTCATCATAGTATAACGTCGGGAAATGAGTTGATTTAACGTTGCAGGATTTATACCAGAGATGCAACATAATTACAGAGTAAGTTAATAGAAAGCATGTAATAAACTACCTAAACAGTTTATAAGAGGCCACAGCAAAATGTTATGATTATTTCGACAGTGTGACACTAAATTTAAAATATGACTGATGAATATGCGGTGGATGTATTATTGTAAATAGAAAAACCTGTTCGTTCTTTTTTAACACTTCCGTTTTTTAGAAAAAAAATCTGCCATTGTTTTTATTATAAATTTCGTTTTCTACAGATGCAATTTATAATACTGCTAACGTCCCTTTAAGCAAGAATTACTTTTATATAGTTAATTAAGAAGAAATACAACATAAATTAAACCCTAGATTACAAATATCTGATGGTATATATGAGGCTTTCTTGGTTGTCCAGTTGTCGGTGTTGCCACCGTTTAAAAGTATTTAAAAAGTCTTGCCTGCCGTATCTGACTCAAACTTAGCTTGAACATCATTGAAATAAATAGAATCATGTTTTGCCCGTTCTTGATTTAAACACACCAGTTATCAGTGTTGCCAGCCTATTTTGAAATTCAAATTATAGAAATACCTTTCTTAATGCAAATCTACACATGTGCATTGATTTATACTAAAAATTTGACACACATGCTCATTAGTCACTGGGACAGAACAAACAGGCACTTCGGGCACTTCAGGGTTGGCAATCGATTATAAAATTTAGATATCATATTTGCTACCGTTGGACGTATCCGCACCGTTTATACAAAATTTGACGTGCGCATTATTTGCCGGGAGAGTACTTCCATCATCGCAGCCGTCAGTGTTGCCAACGAAATTTAGAAAATATACTTTAAATTGATTTCATATCATAACGTATCTTAAAGTTATGTCAAATTGATTTAATTGGCGTGTGAGAAATACATATTTTATTAGCAAACATTTATTAAAAGATTACTATATTGCTCAAACATTTAAAGTTTGGAAAGAAGTACATCACACCTATGATGAGAGACAGAAAAAGAATGATACATGAATTATAGATGCTAAGACCATCTTGGATCAAGAAATTAAAACGTGTAACTGAATATAATAAAAATTTAATTACTGAAATCATTCCTGTTTCTAATCAAAATATTTTGAATTGTCCTACACCACCCCCTCACACTTCATTTGAAAAGGATCTTGCACTTCTCACTGTATAAAGTTAGATTTCATATAGCGCAGGATCGTTCCATCCCTCACACTGTGTCTATAAGAATAAATTTGAAAATATTACCTGGATCCACTGCAATTTGTGTCCGCATGTCCATTGCTCCCTACCCTTGAACAAGACAACCAACAACTTAACATCGAAGCAAGACCAATACGCATGGAAACCTACACCTCAGCGTCTGTGGTTGGGATATACGGGATAAAACACCTTCTGGAAAACGTGCTTCGTTCGGCTTTCGTTTGTGTACAGCCGACAGCAAATTTCCATCCATATATCTCGCCTCCAGCACGAGTGATGGTAGCTTCTGGATGACTACTTACTCCTGGCGCATTGTTTAATAAGTGTTCACAAGTGGTTTCGAAAATTATGTCTGATTTGTATAGGTATATGTAATTTAAATTTGACTAATCCACTTTTTTTGGAAATGGCCAGCTTATTCCGACGTGATCTGAGATATCGAACTCGATTCGTTCGGGTATCGACTGTGCTCGTATGAACATGACCGATAAGCACATTGTTGCACTTAGTTTTCAGGCTACAAATGACCCTATTTTTCCCTTTCTCATCGTATTGTTTTCCAACACGAAATTTGTTACAAGTGAAAAATAGGGACATGCTGTGTGTACAGTATTGCACCTTCGTAATCTCTGTGATTATTATTCATATATAAGATATCATATTGTGTAGTTAGCATTTCAATGTCCTCCATTCACACGAAGGCAAAATTCCTTTCAATAAATAATGTAAACTGATTTATAAATAATTAAAATCTCTTGATGTTTGATAACAAAGCTAGTCCACTGCTCGTAAATATACTGTGTTTCTTCGAGGAAACAGCTGTTGCTAAAATTGTACAATTTGTTTTATTAAACTAAAAAATTCGTATGAATCAAAATGCAGGCACGTTCGATATAATATTCAGGTAATGTATTTTAAACGGGAATATTGTAATAAAAATATAGTAAGTTAAAATATTTTGAAGTTTATTAATTTTCTTGAAACTAACTAATTTGTGCTGTATAAACTACACTACTGTTTTAATCAGTTGAATTTCCTTCAAAAGAGTAATGCAATTTTATGAGAAATATTTTCGTGTTGCAATCCAACGAACTTTGTATTCTTAATATGGTAGTGTGACTTAGCCAAGGTTAGATTCTTTCTATAAGGGACATAAAGTTTATTTACACCCTTTTTTACATCGACCCATGTTAAATAGAGGCAGTTGGTTGGGAATTACTCCTTGTATGTAATTTAGGTTAGGGTCAATGGTGATGATTTCCGGGTTGTTTTCTTTAGTTTCTACCTGTGTGCGACTATGCAATTAAGCTAATCTATTTGTTAAGATAATGAAAACTCATCTACTAGGTGGAATGGATTTGGTGTGTTGAGCAATAATCCCGACTTGGCGGTACATAGCTTCAGTACTGGAAGATTGCAGTGTATTTGAATTTAAGTGTTTATATAAAGTGAACCTGGTAATTGTGTCTATCAGCTACCATTGGTCAGCGGCAAGGTGCCTTCTAGAATGCTGCCCATTTTGCGTTTAAATGATTTTATTTTGTTTGAGTTATGTTCATTACATAGTTCATGTTGTTTACTGTTAGAGTCACCTGTTCTTTCGTTATTCCGATTCTGTGTTCCGTTGTCCTTAATGCAAAGGTGATTCATGTTCTGCCCCTGTGACTGTTTGTTCAGTAGACCTAGACATGAATATGTGTGGTTCAACGTATTGATTTTAGTTGTTTTGGAGTGTTGTCAAATCATTCTATACAAGAACGGAGTGGTTAAGTTCCCTGGGAGGTGTTCACCTGGATATCATGTTCCTCCTGCATCCCCATGAATGTGTTGCTTCGTTGTCATTCAATTATGTTTTATGATCGCCTGCCCAGTTAGTAAATTTTAGCAGAATCAATAATGAATTAAGTGAAAATGTATAATGAGCAAGGTCAGGTAACTTGCTGAAAGACTTGAATAGGGAGCAGAGTACTCCGTTAGTTGGTAAGTGCTGACATTGACATTATTTAGGTTTAGTGAGGATGCAGGCGGAGGACATCATTTGGAGAGTTCTGGTTGGCTGGACCCTGTGAACTTTCCTGCGTTGAAGCACAGGTATGGGAGGGAGGTAAGGTTAGTGGTCTGAGTTTTAGTGTATGGAAGTGGCTTACGCCCGCTCGCTGGAGGCACCCTGTGGTAACCTGCATGCGTTTTCCTAGTCCTGCCACAGCAGTTGTGGAAGTTAACATGTTTCGTTGAATCCTCTTTCCATTTTGGGCAGATCTGCTACGATTAGTGTGGTCGTGATCTTGTCAGCTGAATGTTATTTTTATTGGCAAGATAGCCGAATATGGTGGTGTTTTTTCTGTCACGCTACAACCCTGCTTTGGCACATTTTAAAAAATAATAACCATGAAATGTTTTTAGAAGGTACTCAGTTCTATTTAGTACAAAAAGAAAGAGAATTTTATTTTTTAGTTTTGAAACGCCTTTCATCATCATTATATTCAGCCGTTTTCTACCCACTGCTGCATGAAGGTATCCCCCTTTCCTTTCCACATATCTCGGTCTGATGCTATCCTCATCCATATAGCTAATGAAAAACGCTTGATTTCATCTACTCATCTTGCATTTAGACGTCGTCTCGGTCGTTTCTTTTATCTAGGAATCCAATGTTGTCGGCCACCTTCCATCTGTTCGTCTATGTGACCGGCACATTTCCACTATAGATTCTTCACAGCCTTGATTACATCTTCTACCTTTGTTTGTGCGCTAATCCATTCATTTCTCTACTTGTCCCTCATGATTATTAATAGCATGCATCTCTGTATTGCTCTTTGTGTGACTCTCAATATTTGAGTTGTTTGCGCATTCAATGTCCAAGTTTCACAGCCGTATATTATCACAGATAAGACGCATCGATTATAAACTTTACGCTTCAGACACATTGGTAGTTTGTTTTTGAAAATATAGTGTAGTCTTCCAAACGAACTCCACACCGTTTTACATCTTCTATTTATTTCATTCAACTTGGCATTCGATATTTTGAGCTGGCCTAGGTTAACATACTCATCAACTATACCTATTGTCTCTCCGGTAATCCTTATTTCCCTTTTGCAGCATGTTGATTATACTATATGACCTTTGTTTTACTTAAATTCATTTTAAGGGCTATTTTCGAACTCTCATTGTTCAGTTCTTCCATTCTGGTTTGTAGTTCTTCCGCATTTGAAGCAAACAGGACTATATCGTCAGCGAACCGTAGGTGATGAAGATATTCGCCATTAATTTTAGTTCCAACTTCATCCCAGTTTAAATTTTGGAACACTCTCTCCAGGACCGCACAAAACAGTTTTGGGGATATTGAATCGCCTTGCCTTGCAACCCTTTCCTACTTTGAAATTTTCACTTTCTTGATGATGACAGATGTGGTAGTCGAATAAATGTTTCGCAGTAGCTTGATGTACGCATTTTCGATACATTGATGTTCAAGTGATTTAAGTACTGCTACCAAGGAGGTCGAATCGAAAGCTTTTTCGAAGCCTATGAATCCCAAACATAGTGGAAATTCATATTCATTAGTTCTTTCTATAACTTCATTCAATGTTTGTATGTGGTCCATCGTGCTAAATCCACTACGAAATCCGGCTTGATCCTTTCCCTGGTTAAAATCCAAGTCCTGTTCAATACGGTTCAATATAAATTTGGTGAACCTTTTGTATAGAACTGACAGTAAAGTAATTGGTCTGTAGTTCTCGACTCTTTCTTTGTCCTCTTTTTGGAAGAACAAAATTATAACATTATTCCAACTTCTGGGTATTTCCCTCTTCCTTAGGCACCTTGAGAATAATTTTGCAAGTTCCTCTTTCATGTTTTCACCTCCCCATTTAAACATTTCTGCTAGTCCATCTTCTGGTGACGACTTTCCGTTCTTCATCCATCGAAGTACTTAATCCACTTCTTCTATCATTACATCTGGGACATCTACATCATTTTTTCTGGGTCTTCGTTTCCAGCTCTTCCTCGGAATAGTACAATTCCCTGTAGAATTTTTTAAAATATTTTTTCTAATTTCTTCCTTATTTCGGGTTACGGTCCCGTCTGGTCTCTTAACTGCAATTATTTGCTTTTTCCCTATCATGAGCTGCTGTTTGGTTTCCCTCAGGCTCTTGTTCTCCTCGATTGTGTTTCTAACAGGGAAACGCCTTTATTGCACTGAAAATTATATTTTTATTACTCTGACATGTGTAAGGAAACTTTGGATGCAAGGGAAAAACAGTGTTAGTCGTTAGTTAAAATCGCTTTCACATTCAAGACAGCAGAAAATAAATATTAATTCACAAATTTATATTTTTGGATATAAATCTGATTGGAGAAAATATAACTCGGTTTCGGATTCAGCGTGCCTAAAATATTAGAAAGTCAATTCTTCAACAGAATATCTGAAAGTTAAAATGCTCTGGTTAGTGATTAACACGGAAAATTAAGGATGGTGTTTTCGTACGAAATATTTTTGTTAGTTTCTAATTGATGTTAGAATATAAAATATATTTTACAGTGATATGATAAGATACAATTAATTGCATGGGTGGTAACAGCACTATGGTTTACGCCCTTCCAGATTACAGTGATATGAAACATGTAAAATCTGTATCGAACATCATAATTATGGGAAAATTAAGTATATTAAAACTGTATGAGCGATCAAGTATTATTAACAATTGTCAGCAAGTTATTAAATACGTATATACCTTATTGTAATTAAATTTTGATTTTGCACCACAACCTGATGTGACAAAGAAAATCTGACCTCAGTTTCGGATTCAGCTCTCCTGAAATATAAAATCACCTCTTCAATTTTATGCAATGATTTGAAACTAAAAATTCGCAGGCTAGTGTAATATGTTTATAAATTGTTACAAATAAGGTATGGGTCTTGGAAAAAAAATCTTGTACAGGCGAAGATTCAAACCTAGTGGACTTACCCTATTTTCATACAGAAAGTGATCTGTATGTGATATACAATTTGTGTTTCTACATTACTGAGAGGTAATTTACATAAAAATAGATTACAATCACATATATATGGTTTACAAAAGTATCAACATGGATGTCTTAGAATATGTATGAATGCATCAATTTTAGAGCGCATAAGAAAAGTTGCCGGCATTGAAGATCATCACATATGGACTTCGAATAATGTACATTAGAATTAGCTTGTGTGTTAATGTTAATGCTAAATTTAAGAAAAAAAGAGAAGAAAAATAAACACTGGGTGCACCCTATACACAGTTAGAGATTGCTGAGAATGAGAATTCTATTTGTATTTTTTAATTGTATGAAATCAGTCATAAAAGTGCTAGGATATAATAGGACAGCGGTTCTCTTAAATTCTGAATAAACCTCAAGTGCTAACAGAAAACAGATTACATCTTTGAATTCAGGAGAGAAAATGCAATCAGACACCTTTTTCACATAATGAGTCATAGATTGGATTCATGTTACTGCTATCCAGCGGTATACATTGTCGCGGGGCACGGTATTTCCTTAGGATACAAATACCAAAGGATATCACATACTTCGTGTTTATCAAAAATATTTCTATAACGTTGATTCAAGCTAGGTTTAGTAGTGCATCTGAAATCGTCCAGCTTAACTCCTTGATCGTTTTCATTTATTTGTAAAAATATTTATATCCCTTATATACGAATAGTTCTAAACGGATATTCTTTTATTTTTATAAAAACCGATTAATAATAACTGGCCATTTTTGTATTTTGGTGCATACCAAAATTTGCATTAGCAGATGTTTATGAAAAATATTAATACCTGCTAGGATATTGAAACAATAACAATTCTTTCTAATAATATTTGCTTAATAATTTAAATCACCTGTACTTCATGAAAAACCTTAAACGTAATCGAACTGGTCAAAATGATATTCAAATGTGATTGTCGAAATAGAAAAGCTGCGGTTTTCAGGGCGCTTTTTCGCTCGGAAGCGACTGAATATTATAGTATAGAGGACGGCTGATAGTTCTATATGCTTCTTTAATAATTTATGAATTTTTGAAAATACAAAAACTCGAATGTTCTGCATATTGGAGGCCCAGTAGCTTTGGTACGAGAAAATATAAAAGTGTATTTTTTAACACGCTATGCATTTATGTCAGAAGAAAGTAATGAATTTTGAAATTTTAATGATTTTTGACTTTGGAGGAGTAAGAAATTTGTAAATGTTTGATGAATGATATTCGTCCACGCTTTGGTAGAAACATTGAACATCCGTAGCTCTTACGGGAGATTAGATAAACATCGAATATTCCAACAATTTATACACTTATATCAGGAGCAACTACACTAGAAATTTCGACTTTGATATTTGAGTTGAACGGAGTTACAAATTTGAAAATTGGGGTGAATAAGGCTCGCGTATCAAGAATGCTGTTAAAAGAAATATTCTTTGTTACCTTCAGAATTATGAAGAACGATTTTACTACTGTAATGATAACTTATATGCATAAGTAATAAGACACGCAAACAGCTGTATAAGCGCTTCACACACACTCAATAAAGATGGCAACGTTTTCCAAAAGAATTAATTCGATAATGGAATAAAAAAAGACAGGGGAAATGCGGAGCACCATGTTGCCATCTGAACACTGAATATAAAATAAGTTTTCTAACAAGGATATTTCAGGATCTGCTTTACGTATTCACATCTTTCTTTAGCATTATGGTGGTAATATAACAAAGAGCGCGGGGGTATTATCCACCACCCAACTTGCAAATTTGTAACTCCCTTGAAACTCAAATATGTAAGTTGAAATTTCTACTTCAGTTTCTCCTGACTAAACTGCTTAACGTTAAAAAGAAAAAATATCTGTCTTCTCACCAGAGATAAAGGTCTGCAATATTCATACCATGGCGTGGACGATCATTATTCACCATCAATTTCCACCAAATTTTGAGCTCCCTTCAAATTAAAATATTGAGGTTCAAATTTTTATTTTAGTTTATCCTGGCATAAATGTATGCCTGTGAAAAATTTAGATTTTTATATTTTCTTCCACCACAGATATCGGACTTCCAATATGCATAAAATACAATTTTTTTTAGATTCTCAAAAATTATAAAATATTAAGGAAATATATATCAACCATCAACATACTTTGATATCTTAATAGCGGCCAAAAATCAACTTTGATATATTCAATCCCTTCCGGGCGAAAAAGCGCGCTGAAAATCGAAATTGTTTTTATTTCAACAATCACATTTGGATACCATTTTGACTAGTTCGATTATGTCTTGGGGTTTTCATGCAGAGGACTAAAATAGTAAAGCAGATTTTAAGGGAAAGAATTGCGTTTGTTTTAATGTCCTATGATAGCCCAGACCGCAGATACTATATTTTCCGTAAACATCTGTTAACACAAATTTTGGCATGCGCCGCAATACCTAATATTATTGCCTTTAACTAATAGATTTGTGTAAAAAATAAATAATTGAAACGTATGCGTGAACAAAGGTCTATAGTATATTTTCAAATAAAAAAAAATCACCAGTATATTTTATATATAACAGGAAAAATATCAGGCATAAAACATTCATACTTTGCACGAAGACATGTTGGACTAAAGTCCGCTTTTGTGCGAAGTATGAATATTGTATGCCTCATATTTTGTACGCTTGTTCGCGCATACATTTCAATTCTCGTTTAGAAGTATTGTAATATACTAAAGAGATATAAATATTTAAAAAAATGAAATGGGTTGAGCAGCTAAGGTGTGCTATTTCAGATGAACTGATCTACAGGTATCGTGCACCGAGTGCTTGAAACCTATTGTATCTACTGTTTTAATCCCATTTTCGTTTGAGGGGCACACACACTATATGGGGGGAACGGTCCCTATGCCCCATGGCTACACCCCTGCTGCTATCGAATAATGCACCTATCTGTAGTATTTTTATCTTGGCTGGAAAGCTCGGCCCAGTTTCTTATAACAGCGACATTACACTTCCTCCTTCAACTTCCTATTCAAATTTAATTTTGAATATTCTTCCAAACACATTTTTGTTTTAATAACGGTGTACGTTTGTCCATTCCTTCAATTAGTTTCTCATTGTTTTTATCACTAATTAAATATATGCTTCAAAACGGTATCCAATACACTTGTTTTCACACTGCAAAGGGAGACAATAAAAATATTATTTTCTCTCAGCGCAGTTCTGTCGCCGGTGTGCGGCCTCCATTTTCTTCCATGCATTTTGAGGTCTTGGGCGACTGTTGCTGCTCGGCGACATTTCTGTCTCTGTCGCCGCAGTGTGCGGGCTCCAATAAGAGTCAATGTATTTAGTCTGAAAGGCAAAACTATAGCGCGACAAAAAGTCCCCCATGTGCGGTGTACCTAAGTGTCAGTTAAATTTTTAATGATACATTTAACGAGGTGTTAGTTGTTTTATCAGCATGAACTAAGAATATAATTAAAATAATATATTTATAATTTTGATTGATACTCTACCAACTTTCTACTTGATGTGATTTATAGTCTAATTAGTATTGGATAATATATTCGTACAGTAGCATCTTCTACTGTATATAATTAAACTTTTTGCTGTGTAATAAAGTTATTTCGAAAAGATACTTAACGGAAATCCAGAAGAAAAAAGAGGGGGATATTTTTATCTATACTGGAGAGCTATTGCCCCCGAATCTATTAAGATCGAGATTTAAATTTGAATTAAAATATTTCAAATCACCTAGAACATGATGAACAAATCCCTGATGAATTAACTAAAACTGGAGGAAAGAAAGTAAATACATAGATTTAGAGAAAACACATGCTGCCAAAGAACTCAGAAATTTAAACAACATTTCCGTCTTTAAAAAAAGGGGTTGACCATGACTATAATAAATATCATGGAATTTCGTTACTCACAACATGTTTGTCGGTTATCTGCTAACACAGTTAAGCCTTTCAGTATGTAGATGAAATAATTGGGGATCGCGAAGCTCGCTTGAGAAGAAAAATATCTACGTTGTACCATATGTTTGACATAAGGCAAATAGTAGAGAAGGAATTGGAATGCTATCACATAGGTCATTAGTTCTAAGGAAGCATAATTATTCATTTTTGTATTTTTAAGACCAAAATATTCAATGTGCTCCAATCAATCCATACGATGTGCTCCAAACATTCAATCCACTCAAAAAAATTATACAAATTGTCATACGATTATTTTGAATTCACTTTTGTTTCAATTTATTTATTGCGAAATATCTTTTTAACTCTTCAAGGACAAATATTTCCTTTGAACTTTAAAGGCAGGCGCAAAAATAAACCTTGTTTCAAAAGCTCCATCAGTATCACAGCATCACATGTATCTTCTTTTATTGAATGGGTTTAGCACGTATTTCACATTCAGTTCATTTGTGGTTTGATATCTGTAGTCTAAAACGAGAAAATGACATTGTTGAAGAATGCATTAAGTTTTATAAATACTAGTAGGACCGCTTACCGTAAACCATATCAGAATATCAGAAGTTATTTTTTCGTAATAAGTCTCAATGAATAAACATATTTGAGCATGACGAAGGAAAATTAAAATATTTCAAAGAAACGTGACAAACTAAAGTAACGAAATAACCTTAGTGTTCTGTACTCGTTCAAACGTTGAAGCATTTACAGTTTCCATAGCAGTGAGACTCAAGTCATTTTCTGGAGGATTGCATTAAATGTAAACAACTTGTTCATTTCAATTCTTCACACATTGCTAGAGAAACGTGTTACAACCTGTATTTCATCATAATAACCTGAAAATATTTCCACTTCATTTCTTAGCCAATTTCCTAGCTTATCCCATATAAAGATTCACAATCTTTAATACAATAATAATAATAACTTTTTAAAAACATATTTTTCTTTAGGAATCATACTAAAACATAAAAATATTAATTTTTTTATGCTTATATACAAGCAAAGGCATAGGCGGACTCTCATACACAGTCACTTCATATATACAAGGAAAAGCATAGGCGGACTCTCATATACAGTCACTTCATAAATTCTACAATTGGTACGCAACATGATTTTCTTTTTAATCATGCATAAACAAAATTATTTTTACCTTTTAGTACGAATTGTTTAAGAAAAGAAGGTTTAAAACTATTTGTATTATTTCCACGAATTATTACTTTGTCTCATGCTGATAGTTTGTCACCCAAATCCTAAATTTGTCTGCAACCAGAGGAAAAGAACAATATCCTATTTATTTTAGGATAAAAACTTGATATTGTTAGAAATTAAAGTATGCTTTTAAAATATGTAAATGTATATATATATACAGTATATGTTAATATAAAATGGTGTATTGTATTGTCACCCGTCTTATGTCGCTGAGCAAAATTTCATGATTGTATCAAGTCGAAAAATGACTTAAATTAACGTTGCAAAATTTAAGGGCATGATGAACCATTGCGAATTAAAGAAAATTATATAAAAATAATTTTGAAACTTTTTAAAGATACACTTTTCTTAACCAATTCGTACTAAAAATAAAGAATAATTTTGTTTATTCATGACTAAAGAGAAAAGCATGGATTGCGCTGTTATAAATTCTCCAAACGGCGCCCCCCATATTTTTCTTTTTAGTCATGCATGTTTTTTTAACCTTTTTGTAGGAATTATTTAAGAAATATATATCTTTAATCTTTTTAACTATTTCGGTCTTCCACTACTTTATCTAAGCTAATATTTTGTGATAAAATCCTAAGGTGTTCTGCAACCAGTCAAAATCAACATCGTTGAAAGCTAGTATTTACTTTAGGATAAAGTTCTTACTAAAATACTAAAATATGCTTTTAAGATAAATAAATATATAGACATGTATGAAAGTAAGAACGACATTTTCTATTCTCACCTGACGTACGTCGTTGTGAAAAATCTCATCATTGTATGGCTTCTGGAAATGAGTTAAATTTACGTTGTGAGATTGTAGAACATCAAGAACTGTTGTGAACTGAGGAAAGTATCTATAAATAAAATCTGTGTTTACTGGATAGAAGTATATTTGATGGCTTTAAAGTACTCCTACACAATTGAACCTTCAGTAATACAAGCATGACAATCTTAAGTGACAAGTGTTAATAGAATAAATATAAATGAAGCAATTACCCTTTAAAATATTAGTTTCGTCTCATGTTCTCGTGCAAAATCATACACTCTTTTACAAAAAAGACAATTCATTTAGATAAGTGATGGGTAACAACATGAACTAGTATATATTAATATCAGACGCTTTGTTTGACTCATGCAACTTAAATTCAAGACAACCTGCACGTTTCAGTTTGCCAATGGCCAACAAAGTTGGTAGTTTGCTTCTAAGGACTCAAACATTTGGAATAAATGTTTTAGGCTTTCAAGTTGTTACGAATATGGAATTAGACATTGAAGGCAAGTGAATTCTTTGAAGTTAAAGTTAATTTCTTAATAAAAACAAGGAATAATTTTGAACCACTAATATGGTTCTAGCATGACTAATACAAGGCAAGGAAAATGTTCTTGCTGTTGGTAACATCGTATGAGATGACGTGCTTACTTATATAGAATTAAGTTTCTCAGGTGCTGAGAAGTCGATAGATATACGAGTTGAACCATTGACTGCGATCAAGACCGCGCATATACAGCAATCATAATCGAGGATAAGCGAAAACAAATGGAAGTATCGAAGCTGCTCGTTCTGGGTTTTCTGCATTATAACATCAAGATGGACTTGTCTTAGGCGGTATCAAGCCGCTGTCAAACATTTGACGATAATGCTGTTTATGAAAACATGGCCAAGCATTAGTTTCATAAATTCTGGTTAGGAGATTTGTTGCAGTGTGCGAATTCTGCAGTTGTCGTCCCGCAGTGGATGGAAAAGCCTCGAAGACGTCTTTGAACCAGAACAGCAAAACGTGTGTTTAGCTTTCCCAATAATTCCAGGCACCTGAAGAAAGAACCAGGCTACACTTGCAACCCATAAGAGACATACACAATTTTAGCAAGTGGGTCCCCACATAATATAGGGAGAGGAAAGTACGAACAAGTGGTAGCCTACTATTCGTTGCTTTCTCGGCATTGCAACCCTTCCTTATTTGATCGAATGCTCACCGGTTACGAAAACTGGGTCGTGTATGATAAACTTTCAAATATACCAGAATGGGTGTCATCGCGAGATACTGTGCCTCGTACTACAAGATCACTTCTACGTTAGCACGTAATCATGGTCTGTATCTGGTGAAGTACTTATCCTTGCTAGCAATGCCAGACCGCATGCCGCGTGTGTTACTGGGGCTGCAATAGGGGTTCCTTGCTGGTAAACACTATGCCATGCATTGTACTCCTCGGAATATTGCGCCAAGCGTTTATAACTTCTTCCATTCCTTGTACAACCACATTTGTGGAAAATCTCTTGCAAATGATGCAGACTTGAGGTAGACCCTCACGGCCTTCGTAGCGCCCAAGATCTAGTTTTTACCATGGTATTGCGCAGCAATTTGGCGACAATGGCCGTGTGCTGATTTGGAATATTTTGATCTCTAATGGCAAGTGATATTTTATATAAGCCTTTGTGTTTCTATGGAAAACGAATTTTGGTTTATCTTGTTTACATTGTTACAACATAAACATTAACATTCAGATAATTTTGTTTATTCTAAACGTACATTGATCTCATGGAATTTAGTGTAATAATCTATGTTTTTAACACTTTAAGTAATCATTGACTTAATGATTGTTTATGTATTTGATCAGTAGAATATTTACAATTTTTAACTTTTAATAAAACAATCATAATTAATTTAAATAGATAATACCAGAAGGATATTTTGCATAACAATAATATCAATTTGCTAAAGAAAACGTCTTCAAGAAAGAAACGAATACTAAATTAGTTTTAATAGCGTAGGTAAGCAAATTTATTTATAAATCTCACAGAGCTGTTTGAAGTAAGTGCAACGATAAATATTTGCTTAATAATTTTATAATTTTAAAACTTTCACATATACTGCTAAACATCTTCTTGATACTTATTGCTTTATGATTGAAAATATATGAATTTTAGGAAGTTATATCAACATTTTTTTTTTTTAATTTTGGTATAACATTGAATATTGCTTCATTAAACGACATGCTTTGGGAATCAAGTTTTATTTTCAAATTTAGTGAGGTTTCTAATCTAAATAAAATGTATTTCCACTACCTCTAATGAAGGACGTTTGGTATTAATGTAGCAAAGACGATTGCAATTAAACCAATAAAGATTGAACTATTGTTTTAAATGTTAAATGTTAATCACTAAGATTTACGAAATTAGCAACTCGAGTGCCTATGGATGAAAGTTACCTTAAACCATATTCCGCAGGCAGGTGTGGTTATGCCAATTCCACTTCGATGGCGCTGTGCTTCCTAATAATTTCCACGCCTGTCTCTGGGCTGATAATCGCCAAAGTTCTTCCTACATACTATACATAAGTGTGTACATTGTATACGCTTCTTCAGTGAAGCATTCTTCCGCTACATTAGTCACATACAGTTACACGTTACAATAAACGTTACACATAAGGAGGCATTAAAGTCATGTGATCAAGTTCAAATAGTGCGAGAAAGTTTTATTATGAAAGTAGTAACGTAGAGGAAAATATAAATAAAAATCGGATAATATCTTAAGTTCGCAAATTTAGGATTTTGCCAAAAATGTTTATATTTTTTTTCAATCTATTGTTTTCCGTTCATATAAGAAACATTCCAAACATGTTCTTCATTGTAAACCAATCGTTTGGATTCGTAATGAATACAGATTAATTAGAATTTAAGATAATATAGAATACCTAATATTATGTCCAAAAATCCAACATTGTAGGTACCAACAAAAATTGTAGGTATCCCTAGCTATTCCTAAGTGGTAAAGTAATTTGAAGGGTATTATACTTATTTTAATCATTTAGTAATATTTTATTGTTAATGTAAGAAAACAATTATGATCTTTGCCCGTTTTATTGTCTAAAAATGGCACAGAAAACCACGAAGAAGTAACTGTAATTTGAAGTCAACCCTTGTCCTTCCCAACTATTCAGAGGATGTCTTGATTTACTTGCTTCGGATCTTACATTCAACTTTGAAGTAAGTTTCTTACTAAATGTCTGTATTACAGATAGGGTTTCTTCCATGACTCGTGTTTCAGCCTGAAGGCAGAAATGGACGGTCATTGATCCTACGGGAATATAAAACCAATAAATAAACACTCTTGTGGGCGAAAAATCCCAATATGGTTGCGGTGAATGTACAGTATGTGCCATCATTGCTAGTAAGCAACGTATCGACCTGCAAGTTATTGGGCATGGTGGTCGTGACAGCACTATGGCTTACGCACGCCCTTCACGAGATTTCATTTATCTTGTATATTTATGTTTGGCGGATTCAGGCTAGGGAGAAACTCCATGCTTCGTCTCTCTCTCTCTTTCTTTCTATCTCACTTTATCTCTTGATATATATAGAAAAACACACATATGAACTCCAGTCACTG
>JAGDQP010000094.1:105029-168380 GCA_022664845.1 Lepisma saccharinum
TATATATATCACAGTTATATTCGATCCACTACTGGATGAGGCATCTCCCTGGAAGAAGGAGTTCGTCTACTTCTCCCACGCTGACCAGACGGTTGGGAAAGGAGAGACGAAGCTGTCACTGTGATCGCCACTGTATTTTATTTACAGAAGCTCGGACCACTAGCACTGAAGTCGAGTGCTCTACCGACTGGGCTACGCAGGAGAGTCTCTCTCTCTCTCTAAATATATAGATCATTTCCTTGGCGACAGCATGTAAGGGGAACACTGGAATTTGGCACAAGGTAACAATTTTCATGATGTTCGAGTTATAGGGTTGGTGGCGTTGGGTGTGGTGAGTTTTTGGGGCCACCAACAGCTTTTGACATGATGAGCATAAACCTTGCAACATCGCGCCAACTTCCAGTGTTTCTCTTATAATTATGCTGTTTCCAAGGAACGTGGTTTATCCATCCTCCATTTCACCACTTGCGGGGGCTGAAGAACTTGCCTGAACTCTTTGCTCCTCTGGTTTTTTGCTTGAATTAACAATATCTAAACTGTACAAAAGCTCGCAAATGCTACATCGAAAGAGGTGAAGGTATCGCCAGTGCAATGTATACGCGTCGTGAACAGTGGTATGTGGAAGTAGTGCTTCACTTCTTCTCGATCTTTAGTACTATTAGGATAAGAGAATGATTCAAATTTACTGTTTTAGACAAAAGGATGAATTTAGCTTTGTTTGCTAAGAAAAAGCATTTATTATGTCCTTCTTTACTACTTATTGTATTCTTCTAGTTGACTCTTATCAGGTTTGTGTGTTGAATGTATCTGCAATATGATTTCCAGAATCTTTACCGTAATATTTCTATTGGAGCAATGATACGGAATTATGTACAGTGATACTGGTTTAGTTCCATATGAGCTAAAGTGTGTATTTAGCAAAATTAATATAAAGATGTGTCTACTAGCTATACTTGATTTGCTTTCTATATACGAATAAGAATAAAGCTAGAATAACGTTGTTTGCTCTATCTTCAAATAGCGTTTTCTTGATTTATTTCAAATTCTGATATCCTATTTGGTACATATGTTTGTATGGTAGTAATACTATCTCCTCGTTCTGTGTATATTCATATTTATATAGTAGCATTACTACTTATCATTCTAGATATAAATAACTAGAATATCATTAAGTACGAATTTTGAATTTGGCCTTTCATGACCTTTAGGCGTCTCAGGCTTAGATTGGCCTACATTGCAAAATTAAGTGGGGTCATCAGTTTCACTCTCAACTGCCCTTACCTTCTAAGTTGCCGATTAGTACCAAGGACATTCTGTTACTTAATGTGATAGCAGGCAGATTAAACTTCAGAGCTCTCGGCATTGGAGCACTGAATGGAAGTCTCCTGCCTCGTGGCCGATATTTGAAACCTGGCCGGTATTGCAGTGCGCAAAATACTCAGTAACTGCAACATGTCAAAAGCAACCTCATTGTTATGAAGGTGATACGTTTTTGTTACATAAATCAATGGGCCAAAAAAACGGATTGTTTTAAACAACAATATACCTTTTATTGGATGTCATTGTTACGATAAAAATTGATAATCACCCAGGAACCAGTCTTTAAATTTGTCTACAACTAAATAGGATTATATAAAACTATCGATTTTTTTCTGGAACGTAAGTACAGGAAAACAAAACTAATGTTATTATATTATATTATTCGTGTTTTTAAGCTCATTTCATGCCATTGTGTTTTTTTTACCAATGTAAAGTGCGCTTTTAGTAGATTAGAGCTCACTTAAGACAGTTTATTCAATATGATGGTATATTATTTCAGTAAACGAAATGCTAATTGAGCATTATATTTTTCAATCTATAGCCTAATAGAACACATAAATATAAATGCAAGGGTATAAAATGATTGGAATGATAAAACGCTCTGTTACGAATGCTTGTCGAATCGAACGATGATTGTTTGACAATGGAACACACTCGTTAAAGCGCACTCTTTGATCTAAAAATACATAGGCAGTTTCCGCAACTTTCTCACTTTATAATGATAGGTTGTGTAAAAGTGCGACACATATTGAGTTTAAATTGTTGGCACTTGTGTAATATAACTGCGTAAAACGATAACAGTTTTCACATTGTAAACAATTGTTTGTAGCAACATGTTAATCATTTATCAACGATTAGTACAATTTGTCTAGAACTAACAGAATTTTATAAGTCCATCGGATTTCTCTGAAAGGTAACTATGTAAAACGCAAATCTAATGTTATTATAGTTTATTTCATGTGTAAGAATGATTTATCTCTACAAATTCAGATTCTTTCATCACACTTTATTATTCTTTCTTGATTTAAACTCTTTTTAGTATGCGAAGTTCAAGATGTAACTTAACTATTAGAATGTTCATACTAGTTTAACATTTGTCGTTTTGGGATCAATGGTAAACAATAACACATACATAAAAGTTTAAAAAATATACATAATATTTACGACCAAATTCCTCTTTTGATTGTACGTAGAGTCGAACAAACATTTTTCTTATCTGAATGTAACTGAACAAGTAAAGTTTAGAATGCAATAATAATATAGTGTTCCTCTAATTTGAAGGGTACACAATTTCAGGTATTCACTTAGGTGATTATCGTGGTGATTATTCAACAAACAAGATCTTACTGCCGCAGCTAGAGTTGGGAGATGATTTGTGGTAAATGCACTACAGCGAATAATCGTTTCGCAATAGTCATATAATTGAATTAAACAACAATATACATTTCATTTTATGCCATTGTTACGATAGAAATTGTTAATCACCCGACAACCACTCTTTCAATTGAAGGGCTTGGATGGCCAATCCCACTCCTCCATGAAAAATTAGTTTTGTGGCTGAAGTGTAAGCTAGTGTCTTCTAGTGTTTACTCTTTGAACTGAATACATTGTGGGATATGCCCAACACCTTGCAATAGGCATCATAGCTAGTGATGGCGAATGAACTGTTCAGCTTCTTGGTGGAAGAAGAGTCAATCCCTCAATGTCATCTTAGCTCACTGTAGAAGAGTGTAAGCGTGATTCTGATTGGCCCTGTGGACGCGTTTGTCGTTTAGCTCCAATGAGACGTTTGTGTTCTAAGTGATGGCTAGTAAACAATCATGGCGGACGTAAATGGTGCGTCTGTGAGTAATGCGGAAAGTAATGGTGCTGTAAATGAAGGAAAGTCGAAGAAACGAAATAGAAATAGTACGGAATGGAAAGATAATAAAATATAAACTTTGATTTAGTCTATCTTTAGTCTACCTTGATAATAGTAGATTTGAGCTCATTTAAGACATAGTATATTCAATTCGATGGTATATTATTAGCTATTGTTTCTAGAAGCGCCTTAATCGTTTAGCAACTATTATTTCAATTTGCCCAAACTAACATAATTGTATAAATCCATCGGCTTTCTCTGCAACGTAACTAGGAAAACGCCAAACATGTATTTATATAGTTTATTTTATGTGTAATAATGTTTTGTTACTCCAATTTCTGTTTCTCTCCTCATACTTAATTGCCCTTAGTTGATTTAAACAATTATTAAGTATGTGAAATTCAAGATGTAACTTCAGTATTATAATTTTCGTGCTAGTTTAACATTTGTCGTTTTGGGATCAATGTAAACAATGACACTAATATAACAGTTTAAAAAAAATAAACAAAACTTAATATCTACCCTCAAACTTCTCCTTCGATTGCACGTCGAATCGAACAAATTTTATTCCAATGTAAATGTAACGGGACAAGTAAAGGTTCGAATGCAATGATAAGAGTGTCGCTCTAATTTGTAGGTTACACAATTTCCGCTATTCAGTTAGGCGATTATTGTGGTGATTGTTTAAGAAACAATATATTATTGGCACAGCTAGAGTTGGGAGATGATTTGTGGTAATTGCACAAGAGCGAGTAACCGTTGAGAACATCAACGATGCAGCACTAATGAATTTTCAGAGAATTGCAGATAAATATTCAGAGAAATTCAGAGTGTTTTATGTCGGTTAATTATTATATTATCATACAAGACTTGCGCAACGCGATATCGTATGGAGCTTGAACTGAAACTATTTTGCAATAGTTTAGTAATATAAATGAATTAAACAATATACGTTTCATTGTAGAACATTGTTACGATAACAAATATTAATCACCCAGCAACCACTCTGGATCTGAATACAACTAAACAGGATTATATAAAACTATATAATTTCTCTGAAACGTAAGTGAAGGAAAACAAAACTAATGTTATTGTAGTATATGATTTGTGTTTTAAAGCTTATTTGATGCCATTGTGTTTCTTTTACCAATATAGAGTGTGATTTAAGTAGATTAGAGCTCATTTAATATATCGTTTATTCAGTATGGTGGTATATTATTCGAATAAAATAAATGCTAGTTGAACATTATATTTTTGCAATCTATAGTCTATTAGAACATATAAATACAAATGCAAGGGTTTCAAATGATTGGTATGATAAAATGCTCTGCTACGAATGCTTCTAGAGTCGAACGAAGATTGTGGGACAATGGGACATACAAGCTAAATGCGCACTATTTGATTTAAAAATACATAAGCCGTTTCTGCAACTTTCTTACGTTATGTTGTTAACTACTGTCGTATATAATGATCATTTGTAGAACAAGTGAGATACAGATTGAGTTTAGATTTGTGGCACTTGTGTAATACTACGTTAAAGGATAACAGCTTTCACAGTGTAAACTATTGTTTCTAGCAACACGTTAATCATTTAGTAACGACTATTACCATTTGTCTAAAACGAACAGAATTGTATAATTCCGTCGGATTTCTGTGCAACGTAACTACGAAAAACGCCAAATAATATTTTTATAGTTTAATGTATATGTACAAATGTTTTTTTTTGCTTCAATTTCTGTTTCCTTCATCATACTTGATTGTCCTTATTTGATTAAAATCTTTTTTAAGTATGCTAAGTTCAGGATGTAAAATAACTATTACAATTTTCATGCTACTTAAATATTTATTGTTTTGAGATCAATGGTAACAACGACACTTCTAGACGACTTCAAACAATTAAACAAACTTAATACCTACGCCCAAATATCTGTTTTTACCACACATCGAATCGAACAAATATTGTTCCAATGTGAATGTAAATGAACAAATGAAGATAAGAATACAAAGATAAGAGTATCTGTTTAATTTGAAAGTTACACAATTTCTACTATTCTCTTAGGTGATTACGTCGTGATTGTTAAACGAACAAGATTTCACTGGCAGAGCTAAAGAACATCAATTTTTCAGCAGTAATATATTTTCAGATAATTACAATATTATGAAACTTCTGGTGTTTTATGTTGGTTAATTATTAGATGATCGACAAGACTCGCGCGACGCGATGTAGTATGGATCTCGAACTGAAACCGTTTCACAATACTTTAGTCATATAAATCAATTAATATATGTTTCTACTTCAGAATTTTTTTTAATAGTCATGTCTGAATGATAGATGTGTACTTTAGTCGCATAGTTGGGGTTATTTCTATTATAACTGTATCTGAACATAGAGGTATGTTCTCAAAGTATGAAGACTTCAACAGATACAGTTACAACACGCAATAATAACGGCACAAATATATTTAACAATTTCGATAATGATAGAAAATATATAGAAACGTACCTAGAACATGTACGTAACTTCATGTTAACTAGTTTAATTTTAGGAAAGTTCCCCACCTCACCACTAACGAATATTATGAAACGTTTTGTACTTGATTTTACATGTCTCAAACTAACTTTAGGAAAACTTAAGGTTCGCCAGCGAAAAACTTGCAGAGATACACGTTTCTGATTCACATCACAATACGAACATGTACAATATCCCTCTGAAATTGTCGCAACTTCGAGAGAAAATGTTCTCACGGTTATTAATCAAAACAAAAAAAACTTATGTATTGAGTACATATTATTTCACTCTATTTAGTGAAACTAACGAGGATTTTATTTTTCATAAATTGCATATGTAGCAATTGAGACGAAAAAAGGAACTTTTTTAGCCTTATGTGGTTCATATAATAAATCTTGTCAATTAGCATATTATCCTTCTTCTCAAACATATAGTTTGTTATTATAACCTTTTCTCATTCCTTTATAATTTAACTTTAAATTTAGAAATTTTCTGAATAACCTGTAAATTGAGTATTTTCAACGGGCTTTGGCGGAAAGGAGTCAGCGTAATCATTTTCAAAGCAAAGCCATTAGAGGAAGCTTATGTTGATCCCCGTCTTGGTTTTAATCGCTAATAAACACTCCCAGAAAATAAGGACTATAATTTAAAACAAAATGTCAATACGGGTATCCTTATTTTTTAGCCCCACCGACTAATTAATGGCGGCCACTTTTATATTGCGACGCATGAGAAAAAAGTATTTACATGTACGGAAAGTTGTATATGTGCGTGCATCTGAAGAAAAAACATTTTTGGTTTAAAGTTTCTTGATAATTTTAGTTCTCTACACAAAAACCTAAAACGTAATCGAACAGGTAAAAATAGTATTTAGATATTATTATCGGAATGGAAACATATCCGATTTAAATTGTGCTGTTTTGCACGGAAAAGCTTGAATGTCAAAGATACTTCTTTTACGCAAAATATATTGAAATTGTACATACTATGAAGGGTGATATATGATCTTCTAAGTTGTTATGAATTTTTGACAATCAAAGATTTTTTTTGTAAATATGTTATATTACCGTCAAAGCTGAAAGAAAGGTAGTAATACGTAAAAAGATGTAATAGGTTTCATGCATCATGCCTATCATATATTTGATACTATAACATGAGTCCCATCAAATCTTTTGTGTTACGCATTTTTCTTGAAACTGTGATGGATACATATTTAGGAAAGCGCACAGGAGCATTTCTGGTTCCATTTCGGCAATCTGCAACTCCGTTCTAACTCAAATATCAAAATTGAAATTTCTACTGGACATGCTACTTATATAAGTGTATAGCATGTGAAAAAAATATATATTTTTTTCACCAAAAGTATTTATCGTCCAATGTTCGTAGAACATGAAATTTCGTATATTTAGACCCGTGGAATGACCTAGAGATGATAATTTCGCCATCGCTAAAGGAATCAAAGAGGAACGAACGTCCTGCTATCGGTAAGATGATCACAGGTATTCAGAACTCTGAAATATATTTGTGCTCCAGACAGATTGACAGACTGAAGATCGTGGATGTAGTACTCTAATATTAGTAGATAAATAAGAATAAGATTGTTGAGCGATTCAAGTTTTGCATGTTAAAAGAAAAACCTACGCAGCTCACACAAGATTACGTTGTATCGTTAAGACGAGAAGCTGCAAACTGTGGTTGTGGTGACATGATAGACGTTCTGATATGTGACCAATTAGTAGTAAGTATAGAGAATGAAAGGACAAGAATAAGTCTTTTAGCGCACACTGATTTAACACCAAAGAAACCAAAATGTTATTAACTACAGATAAACAGGTTGAAAAAGATTCATAGACAATAAAGCATAATGAGGATCAATCAGAAAATATTTATCACATTTTGCTACTATGATTGCGAGACAGAACAATACACGACGCTACAGTCGACCGCAGTACCAGGAACCTTTCCGGAAAGTAAAAATATTAGAGACAGAGACAAAATAACTTCTCTTGTTTTCACTGTAGTTTAAATCACAATCCAACTACATTCAGATCAGTTGTTGTAATATGTTGGAAGCGTAAACAGGTTTGGCAAAGTATTGTTAAATAGCACTTTAAATATGGCAAGGTTGTTACAGAACAATATAGGAGAAGGAACAACAGAGGAACATCACCGTCAGAACACACTATACCAGTGGATGGACTATGGTGGGTATAGAAATTAGAAATGAGTCGATACCAAAATTTCTCGATACTCAATATCCAATACCCATACTTATTTCTTAACTATTCAATATTCGATACTTTCTTGAACACTACATTGTGAATGATATACATATAATTAAAAATAATATATAAATTACAGATATGTTGATACCAGAATTACTCGATATTCGATACTGGTACTTATTTCTGACCTTCGGTACCCGCTACCTTTTTCAACAATGTTCTACAAAGCAAATGATACGAGTACATATGAAGCATAGAGGGAAAGAAGGGGGGAAAGTGTAGATTTTTAACAAATATATTTGCACAAGCAATGTCGAGAACAATTACTCTTTGGAGATTTTCCTGAAGCATCAACTTAGAATATTTTTCTTAGTATTCTAAAAGTATATCCTTATTTGATCACATATTCTTGGACACTGTATCCATATTGTAGAGCTAAATAGGATTTCCTTGGAATAGATATCTTGTGCTATGTCGGACAATGAAAATGAAACAGTAGTAATCAAAAGTAATATATACATATAATGTTTTTAACTCTTCTACTGTATTATCATCTTCTATCTTATTTACAATAATACTGCATAATTTAATCTTACATATGCAATTCTTTACTACTTTGTTTACAGAAGATTGGAAGTCGTGTTTTTAAAATTTAAAACTGTTAAGCTAATACTTCTTTCACTAGAGTGTATCAAAATATAAAAAAAAATAAACAATACCACCTAAAAATACTTTTCAATGACTGGATGTGAGAGGATTTTGTTAAGGAACACATTTTGTTATGTCGGCGGTTGTTTCGTAGTTTCAAACCTCACAAAATCAGCATTCTATCCGTCATGGGTAGGATCTTTCCCCTCTTTTTTCACGCATGTTTGGCCGATATTACAAATTGTGTGTCTTCTTATTTTATGACGGTATGTAGGTATCTGTATGTGTGTGTGTGTGGCTGGATAGTCATAAGGAGTAGCGAATTACTTTAAAAGGTCATTTTACAGGATTCTTAAGCCAAGGGACAGGGAAATATTGATAATGAAGAAAGAAGTCAGCCACTGTCCATGAAACTTGACAACAGGGGCTTCATTAGGTGCAGCAGAGATGATGTCCAAAATTTTGAATCTCAACAAATATATAGTTCGCTACCAGACTTTCTTGATACTCCCGATACTTATTTCTAACAATTGATATTTCATACTTGATATTCCACACTTTTTCACAATGTCTTTCAATGTATTACATAATACATACTTTATTTAAAATCAAAATGTAAGTGCAATGTTTTCCTATAATTAATTCTATATTGAATCATATATGCCTAAAAGCTATAAATAAAATTCAAATTCAAGAAGCTTTAAGATGTAATTTATAGACCTAACGTTCTGCCATGCGCTTATTCAGAGAAAATAATCAGTGTCAAAAATTTCAAAGTATCAAAAAGTATCGACTTCATAAGTTGAAGTATCGATCGATACTGTTACTTTGCAAGTGTCGGTGGTATCGAGGTATAAAACGTATCTTGAACCCATCTCTATTAGTAATAGATCAACCGTAATAATGCCCTTGAAATTAGCATCCGAAATCATTAATTTCAGTTGACGAAAAATTTAATGTTTTTTTTTTCAGTTTCCTTTTCAATTGTTACTTTTATATGTGGATGTAGTGAGTTTCTGAGCTGTACCAATATTTGGATATTATATTCCTTTTTATACAGGGTGTATCTTTAATAGTGGGTCAAAGTTCAGGGGATAATGGAGAATGACAAAAGACATGATTTAAGCGAAGAAGTTGCGATTCGAAAATGCATCAGTGCTGAGCTATAGCCCGCCGAAAATGGATCACAGAAGAACAAAAATGAATAGAACGAGAGAACGAAGTGTTGGAGAGAGGTCGGGTCAAGGAACGATTGCAGTATGTTCCCTGTAGAGTCGATTCATGCACACAGCGATGCAGAACAGTGGCGGCGCAAGGGAGGACGCATATGACAGCACTGGTTCGGAGCGGAAACATGGGGTCAAACGTACCGGGATGATGTCAAATGACAGAGTAAGCAATGTTAAAGACGGATACGTAGTGCGAATTGCAAGAACCGTACGTTGAGTGGTATGGCGCTGTCGCGACGCTGGGGCATACAATGCTCAACACGACAGCGTCCATACATTGTTTTCTGAAAGCCCTATTTCCGAACCCACAAACAACACGTGTCATCGTGTTACAAGCGGCATTCGACACCTGTCCTTGCGTTGATATCATACGTTACGTAAGGCTGGTGGCTGCACACAAACAGAGGAAACAACACGAGGCTCTGTCGCTGTACGACCTCTGTATAACATGACTCGGGGGTAATGCACGCCTTCGTTGTGTAGGTGACGTGTTGCATTCCCGAATCTGCAGACGGTGTGTTACTATTCCGTGGTTAATCGCTCAGTATCAGTGCCTGTGCGTTGTCTGTGCTCGTGGTCTGGAGAGGGCGTAGTGCGGGAGTGAAATAGCGTTCACATTGGAATAAATTGCAGATACGGTGTTTGCGTATGGGCGAGCGAATGGAAACAGTCGTGCAGCTGCAAGGTTGTATCGCACCAGGTATCCAGACACGCGTCATCCAAAGTACACCATGTTTCCGAGGCTGTTTTGGCGTTTACGGGAAACGGGAAACTTGTGTCCAGCCAGTCACAACCGCGGCAGGCGACGAACAACCAGGACTCCCGACCATGAAGTAGAGGTTCTGGAGCGTGTGACAGAACACCCTTCGAGCAGCACTAGAGCATTAGCACAAGAAGTGGGGGTTGATCACACTACTGTGTGGAGAGTACTCCGTGAACAACAACTACACCCCTTTCATCCTCAGAAAGTGCAAGACCTGCATCCTACAGACTTCGCACCTTGTGTGGTGTTTAGTGAAACGCTAGAGCAGTGCTGTTTGCAAGACCCGCAGTTTCTTGCCGCCTTACTCTTCACAAATGAGGCGTGTTTCACGCGAGAGGGTGTATTCAATACCCGGAATAGTCATGTGTGGGCCTACGCAAATCTGCATGTTACCATTGTGCATGGACATCAACAGCGATTTGCGGTAAATATCTGGGCAGGCATCATCGGTGACCAGCTGATAGGACCATATCTCTTATCACCTCCCTTAACAGCACGAGTGTAAGCAGTGTTCCTGCGCGAAACATACCCTGCATTCGTAGAAGATGTACCTCTTAATGTTCGTGCACGTATGTGCTTTGAGCATGACGGGGCCCCAGCACACTTTGGCGAAGCTGCGCGTCAGTGTCTTGACGATGCCTTCCGCATAGGTGGATCGGAAGGGGTGCTCCGATTGCTTGGCCGGCACGCTCCCCTGATCTGAACCCCATTTATTTCTTCTTGTGGGTTAATGTAAACGCGCTCGCCTACCACACACCTGTCCAGAACGAAGAAACCCTCCTTGCACGCATCCTCGCTGCCTGTGAGATGATTCACACCAACCCAGGTATCTTCGAGCGGATGCGCCAAAATCTTTTACGGTGATGCCATGCCTGAATCTCATTCCAGGGACTCCATTTTGAGGAGCTGTTGTGAATTTAAGTACATTTGCACATTATGTTTTCGTCCTACCAGTATCATGTGTAGTCTTGTCTAGCATTAGTATGTGTCGTCCTACATTACCACACCCACTGTACGATTGTTGTACCTGACCTTCTACCGCACTCCGTTGTCGTGTATGCCGTACGTATTTCGTGCTCCAAGGATCCTGTTTCCTAGGAGTGCTCTGACACTTCGGTGATTTACGAGCTTTGCGATCTCGCATTCTGCCACACCTGAGTCAACAGCCACACTGTATACCGCGTTCGTGACGCCGGAAACGAGCTGCCACGTGTTTTCTGGCCTCTTGTCGCACTGGCTCGTCGCCCTGGCACTTTTTCCAACGCTCCACTACTAATACAGTACATTGCTGTGTTTCTTCGCATGCGCCGCCACTGTTCCGCATCACTTTGTGCATGAATCGACTCTACAGGGCACATGCTGCAATCGTTCCTTTGACCGGACCTTTCTCCGACACTTCGTTCCCTCGTTCTATTAATTTCCGTTCTACTTTGGTCCATTTTCGGCAGGCTATAGCTCAGCACTGACACATTTTCGGATCACAACTTCTTCGCTTAAATCATGTCTTTTGTTATTCTCCATCATCCCCTGAAGTTTGACCCACTATTAAAGATACACCCTGTATATAACTAGCATGCCGTCCACATGTATCCACTTCCTTATATTTTGTAATCTCTCCTCTTATATTACTTGCTTTTCATTTTTTAATACTAAATAGAATTCCGCAATCAATGAACTTAAATAGATATACAACAATGCCATTAAATTTGTTACAGGAGCAGAGCCAAACAGAACATTAATTATATTAGGATATCCCATTTGAATTGAAGTTATTTTAAGGCCTTTAGACATCTTATTCTTATCCCGGGATAGTGTGTGGGGGTACATGTTAGAAGGCACCAGGGCCTGTTTTATATGTACCAACATCTGTCGGGTATGACTGACAAAAAGCCCTAGAAAAACCTGTCAGTGTGGTCGATCCTAGGAAATTCCGAATGCTAAGCCAACGCTGTACTACTGAACCGCGGCCGAACGGTGATATCCGATTTGTTATAATAAATAAATGCAGAAGAAGTCGAATACGAAAGTTTAAACCGAACATAGAGAAACATCATCATGTTCCAAATAAGAAAAATAAAAATTGGGCTTCAACAAGTTAATAAATATCGCCTGACAAATTTAAAAAATTCCAAAATGCAAAAATAGCAATTAAAATGTAATCATGATACATAATTATGTTGGCAGTATACTTGTCAGTGACAGCAAAAAGTAGTTAAAGCTTGGGATATTATAAAAATGTTAATTTGATCCGTGTAATGTTAACGATAATTTGATCAAATTTAAAAATTATGCAACTAACATAGTGGTATGGTAGTAAATTTATTATTTAATAATGTGCACCGACATTGCTTTTCAAATGGCATGAGCTAAATATTTCAGATAAATATTTCCTGAAGTTTCGGATTATAATATTTCTATTATTATTTAAAACATATTTATTTTACTTGCAGGTACAAGGATTCAACACTTCACAACATTGTAGTAAGGCAATTTCTATTCCCTTAACATTGGATATAGGTACACATGAGAATAAGATTAATCTGGGGAGTTCTGATAATAATAATAATAATAATAATACTTATACTTTATTACGGGTAATTGACAATACAGCTTGTTGCCTGGGCTTGTCACCGAAATGCATAATAATGCAGCAAAGTACAGAATAAAATACATATAAAAGCAGGCATTAATACAAAAAAATCAAACGGTGATACAAAGTATATGACAAATTAAACATGAATAATCAAACAAAGACATAAATGGTACAATAAAAAGTCCGAAATACAATCTAGTGAGATCATCACACAGTCAAATTTAAAAAAAAGCAAATACTATAAACATAGTCAATCTTGCTAGAACAAAGCTAGGGATAGAATGAATCTACGTCCTGACATCCACAAATAAGCCATAGGCAGATGTACATACAACCATTAAAACGTTATAATAAACTCATATCATGGATAGTCAAAAACATTAGTATATGTTCTATCAACATAATAAGATAAAGTATAATTAAAAAGTTAGAATTAAAATATTAATAACACTACTACTTATAATAATAATATATCTAATATTATTATTTTGAACCGAGAATAATAGTATCTAATAATCTTAAATTCATGTTCTGGTTAAAAGGTTTTTATTACCAGTTTGTTAAAAAATATGTGCCATACTTGGAACAGATTATAAGAGGCTCACATCAACAAAGACAGTACTTGGGACGTCTGAAAATATGCAATGTGATTTAATAATTGTAACATTTCTCCTTTCAGTGACACGAGGCACAGAGTATGGAAAATGCTTTGCATGAAGACTTTATTAACTTGGTCTTCAATTTGGAGGTGAATCTGCAGAGAATTGCCAATGTTTCACTTTTAAATATTTTTCGTTCTTGACTCGGATTACTACATATTTCTAACAAAACAAAACAAAATATGTGATGAATAAAACATGAATTCACCAGTTTTTCAAAGTTCAGTGCACTGAGATAAAATTTTGTGTACTTAGCAAAATGAATTGAGAAATTATATTCAACCTAGACTGGCTAACAACGCTTCGAGATTTATATTTGATGAACAGCAATGAGAGTAAATGAAGAAAAGATGAAATAGGACATATATTCAATTATTCTGTTTGTTTTTTATTTATGGTGATGCGCTATAGCGAAAAATCTATGCACCCTATTGATTGTTAGCACACTTTCAACATATTACGAGGACTGTTAACATGCTACGAAGACTCGTATGTTAATAGGACGAATTAGTCGTCCATGAGTGAGTTATTTAATCAATCGTTTATTCACAACTAATCAAATGTTGTTGATGCATTGAAGATAATTAGAAATATTTACTAAATGTGTTCATCATAATTTACTTTTTCTGTGTGTGTTCATAGGTTGCAGTATGAAGAAAGAGCGTCCAAATGACAGAGTAAAGGGAGGCAAAAGAGTGCCAGAAGGTAAATACTCTTGGGTAGTAGGAATAAAAATGGTCGATCAAGTAAAATGCGGTGGATCATTGATTAACGACAGATATATCTTAACTGCTGGACATTGCCTTGATGGGTGAGATTTCTAAAATATTTTTGGCAACATTTTTTAATAAAACATACGTCAGAGTATAATGCTTGTATTCAGCTCTCATATGTACCTCAACTTTATGATAACATAATCTGTAAAGTTTTCCAAGAATTGTACAGTGTAAATATAACAAATGATTTCACTTTGCTTATGCTTCTTTAAAAAGCAACAACGCTTACGAGACTTATATTTGTGTGAATAGCTCAACAAGGACAATTACAAACGGTTACTTCCGTATTAGTAACAGGTCCAGTTAGCAATTATGGGTTAAACTTACTCATTTTAAGCGAAACGAATGACCTCGGCCATGAAACATGGGACCTCGGCCAGGAAACGAGAAAGAATTAAATGTAATGATGAAATTATACTCGCCCACAATAATAAAACTTATCAAACGCTAGTGAAAAGATCCTGATTATAACATAATACATTTCAATTTCAAAGTAAATCTGGAAATATTTATCTCTGCAACTTTACACCATTGAATTCGAGTGATTACATTCTGTGGATATCAAACTCTTAGCAACGTTTATTATGAAAAAAAAAAAAAAATTATCCTTCAATATCTATTGAAAATAATACCTTTTATGCTGCATGAAGATTCATGCGACTCTAATATGTATGTGAACAAATACATTGAACGATTCTTTACTGCTGTCAGCTGGAATGGTATACTGGTCATAAAATGTTAATAAAGTTGAAAGCTGACAAGCACATAAAGCGCATGACTATTTAAAATTCGCAGTCCACGAAAGATTCTTGCTTTTATACTGCATAACTTGTCGTCGAATGTGCTGGTATATTCAAAGGAAAAGCTCCCAATCTTACAGATTATGTACAATGTTTGAAGATAGATTTCATTATACGTAAAACAACAGCATTTTAGTACAGTTCTTCTAAATTATATAGACAAAACTTTCATAGTGAATTTATGTCAGGATGCAAATCTCTCCCTCCCTCCCTCCCTCTATCTGTATATATATATATAGGGTGCGCGTGTGCGTGTGTGTGTTCCGTTTCAGATTTATTCCACAGAAATTGCTTTGCTATGTACTGATCTAAAACAGAACTTTTCAATAAATTTAACTTTTGTATCATTGCCCTATTTCTGATATGAATTGACGTAATCAATTCTCTTGTAACACACAGATTGGAAAGCTTTCCTCATCTTCTTACTTTCATTCTAATGGAAATATACATACGCATGTATAAATTGTGACAATTTATATAAAAAAGGAAGGCAACACTGACGCCGAGACAAAGAAGAAAAAATTAAGAATAGATTTTTCGACTGATTTCTTCTATGAGTCAGATATCTTATTATTGTATATTAACCGCGCATTAGAAACTAATCCAACTATTCATAGTACCAGTCAGAAAGTAATTTAATTCAATTGACCTCAATTCAATTCTATACTTAACCCTTGACAGTGTAGTAATTCTGGGAATAAATAACTAGATACCGCATATTAATGTGGGTACCTCATATTGAATTAAATATTGTTATGCTTTCCAACGTGGATGGCAGTGCATGCACCCAAGTTCTCCGCATTACAAAACGTCAGCACTGCCAGAAGTATGTTCTACAGGAACAAAAGTTTTTGGCAAAATTGGCGATTCCGAGACTCCGTAAGACAAAAGATGTTTAAGATAGGAATATAGGCTTTCAGAATTAAGGATATACAGCAAATATGTGGAGGTGTGCAAAATTTCATATCCGCAGCTTGACGCATATTCGAGTTGTGGACCCCTGAATTTGCCTATTTTATTCTAACTGACATTCACTCTCTCACTCACTCAATCTCATAATATTGTTTAGGGTGTTCGGAAAAAGCTAGAAACATTATATTTGGTACGAAGGTGGAGGATGATAAGTAGATAAAGGAAAAATTCCGATATTTGTTTTTTAAAAAAAGGTCCCTATTTTGTATTCAAAATAGCCGCCAAATGTAAAATTTCAAAGAATGAAGAGCCTAAGCGGTTAAAGCTAGAAGACCGAAATTTGGTATGAAGGTAGATTAAGAAAGATTCACCGTTAGTAGGTTCAGAAAATATTACAAAATCGTGAAAACGTTACCATCTTGGATCTAAAATGACCGCCAAAACGCAATATCCATAAAATATACAGCCTAAACGGCTGGAGGTAGGAAAACGAAATACAGTATGGCGGTACATTATCATTAGTAGGTTACGAAAATATTACAGTGTTACCAAAGACACGATCATGGAACCAAAATGGCGGCCCTCATAATCCATTTTCCACACCAATTAAATATATATTATCAAGAGTAGTTTAGGAAAACATTACAACATTTTCTGAATATCGCTATCTTGGATTCAAAATGGCAGCTCAAAAAACATTACCCGCACCGTTCGAGATAGAGAAATGAAATATGATATAAATGTGTACAATCACAATTAAGTCACGACATTATAACATAACGTTAAAAATTTCGCCACCTTTAATCCAAAATGGCTGCTCAAAGCTTATTTTCCAAACCACTGAAGCTAGAGAAACGAAATTTGGTATGAAGATGTACCATCACGAGTAGGTTACAGGGGCAAAGCCCCGCAACGGAATGGGGGAAGATCTTCACCATGGAGGCCAACCCACGGATAGTCTGATTACGATAAAGGGGCGCAGCGAAGCAAACATACATATATCGATATCGGAACTGCAATATCCCTTATGTGGATTTTTTTAAACTTTTTATGTTTTAGTACCAGTTTATAGTTCTGTGTACTGTGCATACTGCAGAAAAAATATGCGGAAACAACTACTTTTTTCAGTACCTAAATTGTATTCCGGACTTTAATCCAGAAACTGTTTTTTGTTCTTCGTGAACAATTCGTAATTTACTAGATAGGGTTATTACAGTTCCGACAACGGTATTATACACGTAGAAAAAGATATGAAATCCGAGCAAAAACACCAGAAGTGTAAAAAAGTTCAGCCATTATGTTCAGCTTCAAAATGTGGTGAAATGGAAATAGGCCAAGTTCCTCGGCGACAGCATGTAAGAGAAACACTGGAAGTTGGCATCCGGTGACAAGGTTATCATGTAACACAGCTTAAATGACTGAAGCTTGTTAATCGAAATTCGGTATAAAGGTACATCATCAGTAGGCTAACGAAATATTACAATATCTTGAAAATATTGTCACCTTGGATCCAAAAGGGCCCCAAAATTAAATTTCCATAGAATACACAGCCTAAGCGCCTGAAGATAGAAAAACGAAATATAGTATGACGGTACATATCATTAGTAGGTTGGGAAAATTTTACAAAATGTCTCCAAAGACACAATCTTGGAAAGAAAATGGCAGACCTCATAATCATTTTTCCACATCGCTTGACCTACAGATACGACATTTGGCATAAATGTGTATTGTCAAGAGTAGTTTAGGAATATACAGGGTAAGTCAAAATGATGTACCCGATTTCATAAATTTATTTTGTGAAATATAATGAACATATCTTAATGTGAGCTACGCGCAAGGAAAGGCAAAAGTTCAAAGTTTAGTTGAGTTTAGTTTATGTCCCGCGTGGGTGCATTGTCTACCGCTACGCGGCGCTGGAAGCAGTTAACGAAAATGGCGCTGACTGGAGAGCAGAAATCGTTCTGTGTGCTGGATTACCATGTAAACAACTCTGTGATGAGTGTTCAACGGCATTACCGTACCAAGTATGGCAGAGACCCACCTACTGGAAAACTATTCGTACGTGGTATGAAAAATTCAGAGATACGGGCTGCATCTGTAAGCGAAAATCGACTGGCCGTCCTTCAGCTGAGGAAGAGACAGTGGAACGTGTTCGCGCCAGTTTTGTGCGGAGTCCACAGAAGTCTACCTACCTGGCAGCGAGGGAACTTGACATGCCACAGAAAACTGTATGGCGAATTCTGCGGAAACGTTTACAAATGAAATCCTATCGCTTGCAACTGCTACAAGCCTTAAGAGACACTGATTATGCTGCTCGAGCGTCTTTCTGTGCTGATTTTCTCACGTTAATGGAAGAGGATGGGTTCGCCGAAAGGTTACGTTACAGTGATGAAGCGGTGTTTCACCTTTCTGGGAATGTGAATAGACACAACGTAAGGATAATGTTAAAAAAAGTCTCCATCTTTAATCCAAAATGGCCGCCCAAAACCCATTTTCCAAACCACTGAAGCTAGAGAGACGAAAGTTGGTATGAAGATGTACCATCACAAGTGAGTTACAATAAATCGGGCAAATCAACGGGGGTATGGAGAAGATCTGCACTATGGGGGCAAAGTCCCCCGGAGAGTTTAGTTGCTATTAAGTGATATGTGGTTCCCCGAAATTCCACAAGTTGTGGGTGCTGCCCGCCACGGGATACTGGAGGCAGCGCCCTCAGCGAAGCAAGTATATATATATATATATATTATAAACTTACATAAAGCTGTGAAATCTCAGCAGAAAAACAGAGGTGCATAAAGTTCAGCCAGGCTATTCAGCCTTAAAAGTGGTGAAATGGAGGACGGATAAGCAAAGTTCCTTGGCTACCTCATACAAGAGGAACACCAGAACTTGGCGCGAAGTGACAAGGTCTTTAAACCATAAAGGTTGATAGCGACCCAAAAAGCACCACCAACCTAAGGCTATTATGAACCTTGTTACCTCGCGCCAAGTTGATGTGTTCCTCTTACATGCTGTCGCAAAGGAACTTGGAACTCGTCCTCCATTTCACCACTTCTTAGGTCTGAAGAACGTGGCTGAACGTTTTGCTTGGATAAGGAATTATCTTGGACAACTTTATTGACTTTTGTAAAATGTAAAATAAACAGGAGAATAAAAAATTGCTATTACCTTTCTGCATGCAAAAATGTTGAAATTGCCGCCAGCCGCTGTGAATAGGACTCAAACCTAGTTGCAAGTTTGGTATATATATATATATATATATACCAGGTGTATAAACTTAAATCCGCTGTTTGCCCATAGATGGGGTTCGTGAGCGTATGAAGCTACCATGAGCACGCCAGACCTATTGTGTGGATGAGTTGGACCTCTGGCAACACGAATCAGTGCACATAATCAGCAGGTGCGGATACAACACACAGTGTTCCGTTCGTAAGCATGGCTAGTTTTGTGCCAGAAAAAGATCATATGCGGGAAGCTCTGCTTTTCTGCTTCCATTTGAAGAAATCGGCTGCCGACGCGCATCGAATGCTTGTGGAGCTATGGTGACAGTGCTTTATCGGAAACAATGTGCCGGGATTGGTTTCGTCGGTTCAAAGACGGCAATTGTGTCCTGAGAGGCAAGAAGCCTGAAAATCGGCCCAGGAAGTTAGAGGACCATCAACTGCTGGCGCTGTTGAACGAGGACGATACCCAATCGCAACAAATGCTTGCCGAGCAATTGGGCGTTACTCAAGCAGCCATTTTCATGCGTCTACGTGCTATGGGAAAGGTTCAGAAGATCGGAAAATGAGTGCCGCATGAATTGACCGATCGGCAGCTGGAGAGACGCCAAAACACATGCGAAATGTTGCTCGTCTGACAAAGAAGAAAGTCATTCCTGCATCGGATTGTGACAGGCGATGAAACATGGATATATATTGTGCGAATCCGAAACGCCAGAAATGGTGGGTTGATCCCGGCCAACCATCAACATTTTAATCGAGACCAAATCGCTTCAGACGGAAGACGATGCTGTGTGTTTGGTGGGATCAACAGGGTATCGTCTACTTTGAGCTGTTGCCACCGGGTCAAACTGTCAATGCCCACCTCTACCATCAACAACTGATCAACGTGCACCGTGCTCTGAGTAAAGAAAGGCCGGAGTATCAACAAAGACATGACAAGCTGATATACCTCCACGACAACGCCCCATCGCACACGTCAAAAGCGATCCAAAACTAGTTGGAGACACTTAAGTGGGAGGTGCTACCTCATCCTGCTTATTCACCAGATTTGGCCCCTACAGACTACTATCTGTTTGCGTCGATGGGCCAGGGCCTCGCTGAGCAGCACTTCGATTCTTATGCAGACGTTCAGAAATGGCTTGATGAGTGGTTTGCCTCGAAAGAGCAGGACTTTTTTTGGCGTGGTATCTACAAATTGCCCGAGAGGTGGGCAAAATGTATTGCTTGCGAGGGAAAGTACTTTGAATAACTTGCTTTGTGCTTTCTATGAACACACCATGTGTTTTGCTGACTACAAAACAGCAGATTTAAGCTTATACACCTGGTATACCGTACCGATCTCAATAGATGGATTTTTATTCGAAATCTTCCTAAGAACACAATATTCATTAGCTTTATGGCTCCCTGTTTCTTATTCTAAATTCCTCCATTTCCATGTCTTTATTCTTGATACTTATAGGAACGTTACCTGGAAAAATTCATAATAGTTCTCGAAATAGGCTCCCTTTATGTTATTTTTTGATCCATGAATGACTAATTTTTAACTTTTAACTTCAATTATTTACTTCGCATTCCACAAATTAAAAACGTAACACGCCAAAAATCGGGCAATTTAAAAAAATCGTTTTTCGTTATGCTTTGTAATTTAGAAAAGATACCAAGAAATACGGAAAGTAGTGAAAATTTGCAACAAAAATGGCCCTGTGACATTTGGAAGCAGGGCGAACGGAGGAGGGTGGGCGTTATTGTGTATCGGAAATTGTGCCTCAGCGCCGCGGGGCTCCTTGCGCTTAGTTAACTCAACTCCGCTTATAACCGCTTATATGGCAACGTTTGAAATTTTGAAATTTACCATAAAGTCCAAGAAAACGTGTGCGTGTGTGTGCAATAATGTTACACGGCAGTTGAAACATGATTTAATATTTCCAAGAATATTTTTTTACCCAAGCCCAGTGGTTATAGTTTGGTAAGCAAGAGTGAACTTAGTGCTCCCAAACGATTATCTGGGGAACTGCATTTCGTATTTTTATTTTACCCTGCAGTGCAATTGTGATACATAATTACACATTTTCCGCTAAACATTGGAGGTCCTCTACTTCATTTTTCCACTTTAAGCAATGCCAATTCTAAGAGAAAATGAAAAAAGGGAGAAAAGTGTTGCATTTTTAGTTTGTATTATTTATTGAATTCGTACATGTCAGGGCCCCTATTGTCGGGGATTTTGTTTTTCTTAAAATTAGGAACGTACGAGAAAAGAGAGGTGAATTTATGATTGTTAGGATATGGACTGGAAATTATAAACTTTCCCCTTATAATGAAAAGTTTTTGAAAAAAGAAAAGAAAATATACTGAACAATTATCACAAATCTAAGTCTGGTTTTAGGGATAAATTTAAATTTTTCTTGTGACTGAATTATGGATTTATTTAAGGCCTTTAGACAACCATGGTTCAGGACGGTTAAATTTTTCTTCTCCGCTTCACTAAAGCCGGGGTGATTTTTCCGATGCGCGGTAGCGCCCTCATATTCGTCCTACGTCCAAATGTCACACGAAATTTTAGGATTTAAATTTAGTTTCTACTTTCCCAAATTCTAGGTATTGTTTTTCCGAATTACAACTTTTTTTTCAGAGGACCCGATTTTAAGGTGGGGTCAAAAATTTGGGAATTGAGGGATACATTTTTAGTGAGAAAGTAAAAAATTCGGCTTCAGCGACCCAAAAAATATTAAGCAAACCTCTTTCCGGAACTACCATTATTTTTTCCAGGTAAAATCATTAATTGCCTAAGCTTTTTGATGAGCTTTAATTTTGTATGGGCTATATTACTATGGGCTACATTTGACTTGGTCTAGTCACTATTACATATGCTTGTTGAAATTGCCAAAGATATATATGCCCCAGTCTGGATTCAATCTTGCACAGTTGTAGATGCTGGCCTAAGTTGGGCCATACGACTTAATCGTTCGACATTCCAATACACTGTATATTTCCTATCCGAATACCGGCCCACTTAATTTGACGAATTGCTTAATACCTAAACATTTATAACCTTTATATACCGGTAAATAAGTTAGTGGTGTTCTTTTTTAAAAGAACAGGCTACCCATACTACAATGCGCTGTTGCGAGACTGTTAGTAAAGCTGTGGGATGTGTTCTAATTCTATGAAGAAGTGAGATGAAATATTCAGGAACATTTGAAAAATTATATACACGCGCAAATTCTGAAATTTATAAATACTAGTTCTGATTCTTTCTTTCTCATTGCATAAGAACAGTAACATGAAGGAGAATGAGTTTAATCTTTCTTGTAGAATTACCAGCTTTAGTACAGTAAGCTACCGGGGATACTAGACATATAAATACAAGCAGGTTTTCAATGTACAATCAGCTTCGTTTTCAGGATACTTATGTTCAAGCACAAAGCACTAAATCCACTTCTGTAATTGTAAACACGTGATATTTTACGAACGGCGCTATCGATATCGAGACTTAAATGTGATATTATAATGATGGTTGTCAATAATGAAAGCCAGATACGAAATTTAATCTTTTCAAATAGCGCTCTCAATTCATTTGGTATTTCATTATCTGTTGTTGATAAACGTACGATTAGAAGCGGAGAACACAGTGTCATAAACTGTGAATCCTATGACATGTTTTCGAAATTTTGTAATAGAACGAAAGTTATGAATGCCGATTAGTGTAAGGTTTGGGTTATAAGGCTGGTGTCGCACTATTTTGACGTAACCCAAATTTCTGGTGAACAACACGTGATCTGCCTGCCACTATTGGCTATACCAAATTGCTAGATGTCTATTTTCTTTTCATCACACTGGTGTAGCGATTGACAGGTAACTGTAATATCCTCGACATGTTATTTGTTTATATTGAGAATTCTTTGCAATTTGTTTAAAATTTTTAATTCTTTATGACACAGAAACGGAAGCAAATTATGAGTTCTCCGTGATTTGAAAATTTGCTACTAGCGGTAAGGTGCTTTCAGACCTCTGCTCTTGTCGCTTGATATAGTTCAGTGAACAGCCGTGTTGCTGTTCACGGTCGTACTGCGATGCCGCTTTGGTGCTAGCTGTCATCCTGGTGTGGAATTTCCATGAGCCACTAAGGTTTTTCAAGTTTTGGTGATGTGAGTTGTACGAAGGGGTCTGGGTACACTGATTTCGACCATGTCGTCAATCTCTTTTGTGTGCGTTTCTTTATCTTGGGTGAATGGTAACATAACGTCATCAAAAATTGCAAAAAAAGATTCTAAAGGAAGGGACAAAGTTCGTGTTTTAAATTAATGGTATTTCTGCGATATAAAAAAATCGTATCAGGAATTTATAACTCAATTATAACTTAAAACCCACACGATCTAAACCTGGCGAGTTGAGGACCAATCGTGTAGGAATCAGTCTGTCGTCGTGTAAATTAAATTCACATTCTAATCAGGTAAGAAAAACTAAAGTGATTGTACGTTCTTTATACTAAATTTCATAAATGAACGACTTATTTTGAAAAAAAAAAAAACTTTCTGCTGAATTAAGTAATGACGAAGAATGTTGCTCAATTAAATCTACCGTTGTGAGTGTTTCAATGGGGTAAATTCAAAGAAGCTGTAATCCCGAAATAAATGTTAAAGAAAATTAAATATTTGTAAACGATCGTATTGTTTCGTTTCAAAAATTCTGTGATAAAAATAAATGCTAAAAGGGGTTGTGTCTAAAAGTTGGATTACATTACAATTCGCGCATACAACTCTGATTTTTCTTGAGAGCATACTAAATTGGGTCATATTGAGTAAACTCGCGGTGTGGCGAGTGAATTGAGTTTGAATGCTTTTCCCTAATCTTTTTAATGGCAAATTCGTTTTGGAGTTGACTAAACAACTTGTGTAATTGAGACTTAAAGCTTGATCAAATTTAATTGTGAATCTAATTTTCACCTGCTATTCAGGGAACGTAACAAGATTTTTTTGTAATATTAAATCCGTTGATACAGTAAAACACGGCACAGGTCTAACAGGTTCATAATCATCGTAATTATTGGAAGCCTATAAATTTTTAGGTCTAATTGTGAGAGCGTTAAAAACGATTGAACGTGAGTTGTTTATGCTTGGTAGAATGTGAATGGGTGGTTACAACAAGAACATTAGATTTAAAGATGATTAATTTCGTCAAAGTCAGTGACATGATCCTGTAATTCTGATGATAGTTTATCTCGTTTTTGAACTAATTTGCGAGCATTTTTGTCTTCTTTTGTAATAATCTCAAATATAATTTTTTTTTCAGAAATCAAAATAGGAATTTTCTTGTGAGTTTAAATTCAAATTAAATTAAATTCATTTGAAAATAAAATGGTACTGAATTTGTAATTCTTGTGTTTGCTGTTTTACCTATTCCTTAGATTCCCTTAGTTTGATCACTTTATGCTTGGCCTTAAATTCAATTTTCCATATTGTTCAACTTAAAAAAATCCCAGGTGAAGTGTTTTTTAAAACACTATGGATTGGACGTGTCTTGAGACCTTTGCGGTGCGAACGTACACATTAATCATTGTCAATTGGAGTGTGGTGAGTATGGAAGCGGATCAAGCTCAACATAAAATATAACGGGAGTTGTCTTTGTTACACTGGGAAAGAACTACGAAGAAATATGCATATATCTTTTTTCTAAAATTGGTTTAAAGATAGTTCCACATCGATTCTACACTTATGTAGCACAATCTTCCCGTTGATAGTATCCTTAGAATACCCTGCCACATAACACGATTTTCTCTTTTAAACGCTCAGTTTGAACTACACAGTCTTTGCCTCATTAGCATTACCAAGAACTTGTATTCAGATATCAAAATACCGATGGGTTCTTCCTTTGTTATCCTTCGCTACCATTTGTCACCAAAACCAGTCATTACAAGGATTTCCCCAGAAAATTGGAATTGATTCAATCACTAATCACTTTGCTCTTGGAATCTTAGCAGAAACGACTTACATTCGCTTGGTCGAGACTCCAAACCGCTAGAGGTGACACGTGATGGTAATTTCAGAATTACAGGAGTGCTTTGCATATTGTCGGGTACTAGTTCAAATGTTCTTTTTATCAATATAAAGCATATATTTGTATTTCTAATTAGTGCGCGACCACATCCCGACTTGTAGAAAACTTTCTGCAATCTTTAGGACATTTTTCTAGCAAATACAGAGTACCTTGTGACTTATCATCTTAGGCCTGAGTTTTCCTCGTTGCTAATGTACCGTAGAACTTTTTAAGAATGGTACGATAGCACACAAACAATATATTTATCCCCCAATGTGTTCATTACGATTCACAGACGCGTCATTGGGACTTATGCCGCATTTACCGATTATAGCAGTATCCATTCAAGAACACTGTATAATTACTTCCTGCTAGAGTATTTGTATTTGTCCGTACACGAGGAAGTATCAATTTACTATCGACTTCATACATTATTAAAATTAACGTTAAATAATAATACAAATCGTGAATTTTAAAAAACAATCTATAATTGCTAGAGGTCAAACTGCTCCTAGTATTTTAATATATAATTTTAATATTACGATGTTCTTTTTTTTTAAAGGCAGGAATTAGAAACAATGGAAATATTGCTCGGTGCATATGATGTAAGGTCTCAAGCGGCATCTATTACAACTCGTAAACCGATTAAAGCCATAATGCATCAAGATTACAAAAAGCAAGAGTCAAGAAAAGAAAAGGATATTGCATTACTTCTTCTGGATAAGAAAGTAGATATTATAACTCAATTTTCAACAATATGTTTACCTCCTCCAGGTAGGAAATATATTTTATTATGTGTTAAGAAATCTAGTTTATACTTTCATTATTTGGTATATATATTTATGTGTGTGTACTTATGCTGAAGAGGACAGTGATACATATAGCTCAAATACATAGAGTACATGCACCAAAATCTATGCAAATGATAAGACCAAATACATTCGTATCTTTTAATACATCACATGTAATAAGACATTCCTATTAATATGTTGTTCCGATTCATTACAATATCCACCATACTTGATGCCAAACCTGTAAAAAAAATATTTAATAATTAAAAATTAATTTGAAGCACTAGTTCTATTATTAACAATAAATCAATAAGATTTTGATCCACTATCCCTATACCTAAAATCTTCAAAGATAAGCATACGATACATTAGCCAATGAGGCAACAAACTTTTAGTCCGAAAACATTTGATGTATGTTAATTTATGTACCCAGATAGAATAATCCAGTCAAGATGTAGAGAATAGGTGCATTAATTCGGATAATTCTTCATTTTGTGTATACTGTATGTGTCGAGCAAGTGAACAAAAATCCAAGTTTTCTAATTCCAAGGACCGCTGCCGGCGCAACCAGCACGAGAGAAAACAGCAACACCTTCGGCCTTTTTTCGTTTTCTGTCGAATACCTCTTAAAATATGTGTTTAATAGAAATGTTAAGGTTAGCTTTTTAAAGAAGCGTAAATTTGCCAACTTTTGCATGCAGAACGATTTTTCTGTTTCGAAGAGTTTTGGAGATTCCTACAAAAAAGAAAAAAAAATGCAGAGTTCCTGTAGCTTCTAAATGGCGAGTGCTACGACAAGATGTCATATAATAAGTTTGTAAACTAGGGAGTATATTGACTACAATTTGACTACAGAACGGTTATTCTATATCTAATAAATCACGAAACAAAACTTTGAAAAATGTTATTGTTATCGGAAAATGTAAAAATTGTATTTTGATTGTTGTACTAATTCTGATAAGAATGAGTTGATATGACAACATTGAAAACCAAATATTTACAACTTAAATACTTTTACACAAGAATAATATGTTAAAAAAACGTATTAATTAAAATTGTATCTTTTTTAATCCACAAATTTTACAAGTTTTCCTGTTTTGAAGAGCCAGGACTGACATAATTGGTAGTTCCGACAAAGTGGTCCACATTCAGGCCTGTTTCTTCAAGTTCCACTAGTTGAACGTTCAAACTAGCAGCTTCCCGCTGTGCATCTATCATGTCGGTAGGTACTGGAGCGTCAACATCCACTGAGTCGCAGGCCAAAATGAAGGGTGTTGAAATATTGCAGGGCTGTCCTATACAATGCTTGCATACCGAGGGGCAATTCAGCCCTGCTTTCTGCACCAGCATAAATTGATACAGCCTTTTCTTGCAGGCACAGGAGTTGTAGTGAAGCATTGATTCCGGAGTTGGGTCCTCTTCTGCTTTTAGGGGGAAGAGGTCCTGCGGTGTACTCATTCAACCCAATTCTAAAGAATATTTTTCTTCTTCCAGCCATGCATACACCAGGTGGTATGTCCTCATGGCGTGCAGCCGAGCTGCATCCCAAAGTGGGAGCAGTATGGAAAGCTGGAATATTGTTTTGGTAGCTGCTTTTAGAGAAATGTAGTATCTCAGTTAGTCACCATTGTTTTACACAAGATACCTCCATACAGTTCAACCAGGAAGTTTTTCCAACCTCTGTCATGTTTTTTGCATGAGGGTTAAGGAATATTTTTACCTTTTCTTGGTGTTCGGTATGCTTCGATAGTAGTGAGCAAAATCTGCTTTTCCATCGGCGAAAAGTGCAGAAGTTCTATTACATCCACTGAATATACGTCGGAATAAAATAAAGTTTGAAAATCTATAGCGAAATAGTCGACTGAATAGAAAACATGAGCAACTTTCCCTTTTCCACATTTTTGGAGAAACACATTTTTGTTGGCTGCTGCTAAGTCGGTGAGGAGTACAAGAAGATCTATGTGTTCGCCAACGGCTTTTACAGCATCATAATTAGGGGTTTGATCCTACATTTCTAAACCAAAATTATAATTAAACATTATATCTAACTACTCAGCATATCCTCCTCCAGAAGCTTGCTTTTTAAGCGATGTAATGAGATCCTGTACTCACTGATACTCACGCTGGTGTGAAACGTTTAAGTTCTATCTTTCCATTATATTGCATGAAGTCGTTCCGAAGTGTTCAATCAATGTGCTTTCGATTTCATTGTACGAACTATCATGCACGTAAATATATCTTAACATTGTCTCTTAACATATTGTAAGCCTCAGAACCTAGTGAGTATAAATAAAAGATTAACTGTTTATCTTCTGACACAGAATGTGCACTAGTGATGCTCGAAGCGTTCTAAGTATGATTCTATAATTGCTTCGTGAACATTTAATATTTCTAACCCCACATCAGAAGACAAAATCCTGATAAACAATACAAACTGTGCCAATGTAAAAATATAGGTAATTTCATCCAAATAAAACTTAAACCTTGATCCTGTTATATTAACTTCAGATTATTATACCCAGTTATAGTATAGTACATCTTTTATGAAGTTCTCTATACTAAATTGTTTTGGGTTGGTTAGATTTCAAGTTACAGTTCGATTCCAATTGTTACCGGTCAATTTCAAGAATGTTGCGAGTAATATAAATACGAAGTACACTTTAAAGGAAACACAAAAGTAGACAGCATATATCATATACTTTAATATAACACAGATAACTCATAGACCAGAACATAAATCAATTACAGCCTCACGACATGATATGTTAAAACACGACTTGTATCACATTAGACCAATAATCCACGATTTTCAATATTACATTCAGTAGCTACAGAGTTAAAGCTTACAAATTCGGATATATTTATTCATATTTACAGAACCATCTTTACAGTCATGGCCTAAGTGGAACAACGGAAAGGCAGTATCTATGCTCATTACAACATATTGGTCTTTGAGTCACAATTTGTCCATTTCAGCAGAACAAGAGAAAATATTGATACTAGTAATAAAAATTAGTATAATAATCAAAATTCAAATTTTAAATTTCCAAAAACAACATGTTTCAAAGTTCTGTATCTCGTGATCTATTAGACGTAGAAAAATCGTTTTCTAGTCAAATTGCAGGCACTTTACTCTAGTTTACAACTTATGACATCCTGTCGTAGCACCCGTCATTTAGAAACTACAGGACACTCTCTATTTTGCTCTTTTTTTTTGTAAAAAAATGTAGCACTTTGAAGAGCTGTATCTCTGAAACTATTTGAAGTAGAAAAAACGTTCTGCATGCACAACTTAGCAAATTTACTCTTCTTTAAAAAGTTAACCTTAACCTTTTCTATTAAATACATTCGTTAGGAGGTATTCGACAAAAAAAAATGGCCGAACATTTTGCAGTTTTTCACGTTGGTGGCACCGGTGCTGTTCGTTGGAATTAGAAAATTTGGATTTTTGTTCACTGCTCGACCCATACAACTGACCGAAAATTAAGAACTCCTCGGATTAATTCACCTATTTGACGATTTTTGTGAAAATTTACTGGACTAAAATATTTATACTAAATTAATTATCTTTAGCTCCTGATTCATGTGGCTTTTCACCCAATTATACATGTAACAAAATGTGTTCAATAAAACATATTTTATGAAGCTTATATTTACAAAAACAGCCACAAATTCAAATATTACATCGCGGTTATCGTAAAACTCGTTTCTTAGGACAATGATTAACCTGCTTTGTTGTAGGGAAACAATTCCTATTAAATTCATAACGTCCATGAATTCATGTCACGAGAGACTGCTCTAATAATAGTTTGACTGAATCTCGTAGAAGGATTGAAAGTGTATATACTTAGATTAATTTCACCGTATGGGTAATACTTCGAAATATGTGTATGAAGTTATCTTACCTCAACCCTTCATTGCATGAATTTTTAAAAAAAATTACAAAAATGTTTTGGCATAGCATTTTTTCTACATTGCCTATTTTTAATTAGAAAATAATTGAGACAATCATGGAAGCAATGGACAAATTCAACTGAATACCGAAGGTATGAATGTGGAAGAAGGTGAGAGGTGTACGATACTGGAATAATCAAAATGATAAAAAGAACCTGGTTAGGACACTGGCTGCTCAGTGCTCGATTCTGGGGGATGCAACTGAGGATTTGTGTGAGGGAATGAGAGGAAAGGATAGAAGACAAATCCAACATCTTGATAGTACAATGAAGACAAAAACGAAAGAGCCGCAGGATTGCCTGCTTACGGTAAATCTATTATAGGCGTTGTGACGTAGTACGATGTCGAAGAACACCAGCATGCAGATTTGCACGAACTAAGTCTTGCTACCAGACCATTTAAGAAAAAAATAATTTGACGCCAAATGGCAGATTAATGCAATTAAGGGTTTTCAAACTATCAGGCGTAATCAAATCCCCAATGTTTTCCTTTGATCCATAGGACTCGTGTTATACATAGAGTTCATGTAGATATCTCATCTTCAAGACAAATACAAGCAAGGGAAGGAAAGAAAGACCAAAAACGACGATTGATAAGCTCAACCCCAATAACGTTATAAATAAAAGTAAAGTGCATAGCGAAGTAAAAGAAGATATCATACGAACGTGAGAACGATTCCAGTAGAAACAAATTGCTGTCTATGAGGACGAACGAAAGGACAGAACTATGACAATAATAAAGAACACAGAATCCACAGAAACATGGCAAACTAAAAATCACTACATACTTAGAAGAACAGAGTACTAGATATATTAGACATCACTATATTAAGTAATTTAAATAATAATTGATTATGTGGACTTAACGAAATTATTTGCTTTAAGGTGCGACGGAATCATAAGTGAGAAGGGGATTTGGGACAAGTCTTCATTGGTTTGTCTCCCTTTTTAGTTTTGCTGAATTGCTTCTGAGGCATTTGCTAAAGGACATAGAAAGAGCAACGACGAGGTCAACTACCATTACGGGATCAATTGGAAATATACACATAAGTTATGAAAAAGGACGAGTGGTATGTTTCAAACTCTTCAGAGTCTCGATGTGGAAATGGCTTAGATATAAGCAGTGACTAAAGCATATATTGAAATAAGGCAGTATATTGCAATTGGGCAAAGTGAAAATTGTTTAGCACCCAGAAAACTATCACATTCGCAATAGTTTACGACAGCATACAGAATACTCTACTTGCACATCCCTGCAGAAAATTCTAGAGAGTTTCTCGAAATTTTAGCTGAGTTCGTAGTGAAAGTTCGTTGCTGTGCTGTTCAATATAAAATCGAAGCAAAAAATATACGAATGAATGAAATCTTCTCCGGGTATTTAATCTCTAAAGATATACGACCAATGAACAAGGGGCCGATGTCCTAGATATAGTAAATAGAAGAAATTCATATTTTGGTAACCTACAACATTTATCGTTGCCCATTAAAAACGACAAGAAACAAGGCAAAGCCTGGTAAAATACATTCCAGAAAGACGATATCTACATGCGATTATTTCGAATAAAAAAAACATTATTGTCTTCACAACACCAGAACTGAGTTTCTCAGATCAAGACTACGTGGATATGACTAACTGGAAATGAACTAATTGACAAAACAGTTCAGAGATTTAGATAATATCAGGCGAAAACTGCTCTTGATAACTGTGGTGGATAGAGGAAACTTGAGGTAAGTAAGAGAGGAAACTTGAGGTAAGTAAAAGAAGTGAGGGGAGAAAACAAGACTTTCGACAAGTTTGTAAGATAAATTTTAAACTCGAAATTTTATTTATTGTTGACTTTATCTTGAAGTGCTTGTTAACATTCGCCTCTGGTAAAGTAAAAATTGCTTCCTTCACAAAAAAAAAAAAAAAATGGTCGACATATTTTAATGACTGGTTGTACTAGCTGGCGACGAATTATAAAATAATTCCATTCTTTACCTAAATATCGAGTTTCTTCTTCATATTCTTCTACAGATTAGGCACCAATGGCACAAACGTTACATGCTAAGAATCTACGTTCCATAATATTCAAACAAGATATAAATCATGATCCTAGGACAGTTAGGAGAGTGCATAGGGCCACATAAGCAAAAGTCAATTTCACCTGCAAAGCGTTAGTACTATACGCCTCGCAAGTACTAAAGGTACTATTTTCTCTCACCTTCTATCGTACAGAATTTTCTGATTGTGTTGTATGTGTAACAAGAGAGTCTACATTATACGTCGTTTTTGCTTTACTACGATATCTTCCAGCGATGCTACCTTACGATGATTTCACAAAATCTATTGTTTTATCCCATAAGTGATGGCGTATGTGCAATGGCCGCTGCAATGACGCCATCTTACAAGCGAATAGTGAAATAGCATGCCATAGCTGAGTCATATAGGACACTTTATAGATCGTGTGTAGAAGGAGAACGATCTACTCCACGTTTTGGAGGTGTGGCTTGTATTTGAACATGGCAGGGGTGGAGGACCACTTTGCATATCATTATGAATGCATTTCAAGAGGGATATGGTCAAGGTACTGTAGAGCTGGTTCCAGAGGTTCCGGCCTTGGGACACCAGCCCCACCGATAAGCAACAACAGGGAGAACTGTGCAGTTGGACAACGATGTCCTGCGAGCATCCTTGGAGGCAAATCCATTGCAAAATGTTGAAGATCTCCGAATCACCAATTCGACAATTAATATTAATCTTCAGGACTTTGGGTACGTGTCGAAACTCGAAAAATGGTACCCAATGCATTAACCCCTCAACAAAAACAGGAGCAACAAGGCATATACAGTTCCTTGTTCACCCGTAAGCGACGTGCGCCATTACTGGACAGAATGGTGATGGGAAACGTAAAGTTGTTCCTCTACCATAACATTAAACGCAAACGGCAAAGGGTACCTAAGTGGGGCCACACGAACTATGCAAAATCAGGATCTCCCCTCAAAGTGATAATGGTCGTTTGGTGGGATATCCGTGGGATAATCCATCTTGAGCCCATGCCACGAAACCAGACCATGAATGGAGATGTCTAATATCAGCAGCTTCTACCGGTCTGTATCGACATATATTACATTCTGTAAAAAAACATGTTATTTAATTTATGAACTGTTCAAAAGATATTTCAAATTGCTTAAGTAGTTTGTTAAAAGTTTTCAAGATCTGAACAGCGCAATGTGTAAAGGAATATGAAAGGAATGCGATAGTTTACTCACAACACTGATTTCAGTACTCACCACACTGCTTGATCGTCTTTTGTTGGTCTTGTCAGGGCAAAAAGACGAAAGAGGAGACGCTCATTGTGGCGTTAATTCCTGGATGGGTTAGTTTACCGTGGTAAGTTTTGTTTATCTTGGACGGGTTGCGTTAATCTGGATGGATTAAATGTCGAAGTTTCTTCGAGGTTTGGAGATGTTCATCAATTCGTTAGCGTTTGTCTCTTGTTGACAAGAAACAGATAATTTCAGTGTTCTAGCAAGTGTGGAGACCTTGTTAGTAAATAGCTATTGCTGCAACACTGTTCATCAGAATATCATGGTTAATAAGTCATTCTCTGGAGAATTATGTAGACTTTCAAATTCTATATTTGTAATGGTTTGCACTCGATAACCACTTGGTAACGCGATGCTGCATCCGTACGAAGAAAAGGATACAGAATGAAAGTTCCGTGGAATGGATAAATAAGGATTGATCCTGCACCGGAATGACCACTTCAGTGGCAATTCTCGACGGAGAAGATATCACCGCTGAACGTTTCCACAACGCAGTTCTCGAATCACCAATCGATCCATTCACTACTGAGAAAATTCACAGGATTTGAAGCCTCCCAAAGGGGCATTCACTACCTCATAATCTTAACTCTCAAAAGAGTAAAGGCGTGGACTGTAAATCAAAAGCTGTCCTAAGATATACGAAAATGTATATTTCCCACAGTAGGTAATGTTCTGGATGGGGTACCTTTCCGTTCGGGCTATTACATTATGTTCATTAACTTTGTACAAGTATGAGTACATACACCTTAAAGATAAGTACAAATAGTTAAGAACTCTTGTTACTTACTTGTCTCAGCCTTTAAATATTGTTAATAATTAAATCAAACAATAACATTAGCTTTTCACTTCGTATTGCAATCGCTATTACAGTCCTCTTTCGTGGATACATGTGCGCCATCTACATTACACTCTGGCACTAACTTCAGTCCACTGTAACTAAATATATAACTTAAAGCTGAGTGTTGATTCTTGTTTCCAATCGGATATGTGTCAAGGAAAACTTATTCTAAATCAGATATTTAATTATTTTCAGCTTTATGAATTTTTTCCGTTAATTAGCATTATTCGGAATTCTATTCATATTGCATATATAATATTGACCATATAAAGTATTAAGTCCTGGTCGAAAAAAAATCTGATAATGTCAAATTGTCATTTTCCGTTCGCCTGTCCGTTTTTCCGGGAACTTCTATGTACGAATTTCATAGACAAGATGGCGGTGAAGGTTCTGGATGTCAGAAGGGAGGTGGTATGACTGTCCTATCCAATTCATATTTCTTTATGCTTTTTTGTAATTGTTACTTTTCCTTATTTATTATTAGTTTGTTTGAAGTTGATTGCTTTCTAAGTTTTGCGTTATTTGATCTGCATTGGATTTTTGTCTCGAGTTACGTATATTCGTTGATATCGAAAGCAAGTCTTTAATTTTTCGAGTTGTTTTTGGAAGCTTCGCTTTTGTATAATTTGGAGGCGTTTTGATAATGTGATTACACTATTCGTAATTCCTCCCAGATTTCTTCGATTAAAATGCATCGATAATTATTTACGAAATATAGATTTTTCGTTTGTAACTTTTTTTTCTGTTTAATTGTATACAGGTTTCATATTATTTTGCAAAAAAATTCGATCGAATATTTACCGTCAAGAATCTGATTCAATTCAAATGTGTTAACTTCAGAATACAAGTAAATACAAATCTTTTTATTTGGTTTGTTGCTGAATATTGTTAAAATTTTGTGATTTGTGTAAATCGTTGGATAATCTGATTAGACAATCATCTTCTGCTGCGCCTACGTAGTGCGTATCTAATTTTGGAAACAAATTGTCAACTTTGAACTTCTCATGAATTTCTTTGACTTACAGTGCAAGTCTGATCTGGTTTCGTAAAACATTCTGGGTGAGGGCGACGGCTGAATCGAACATACTCTTTGACTTTACATCCTGCTTTCATTAATCATAATTTCATTTGTTGTGATACAAATTGAGAAATTTATTTATTGAATGCATGGTTGAGGGCTTGCAAGCTTGAACACCTAAGGACATTTTTTAAGGAACATCCTGCTCCGGTCAATAGCAAATGTGTTATCATCCACTGTAATAACGCTCGCCCACACACAGCAAGAAGAATCAATGGAAAGATCCAGGAAAAATACTTCGGAGAAATTCCTCCACCTGACAGTTTCACCCGAACTTGCGTATGGGTCTCTCTCGCAGCCAATAAGACCACCTTTCTGGAAAAGCACTGTAAAATGAGGATGACGTGCGACGAAAAGTGACACTGCTCTTTGCCTTTACTTCTTTCGGCGGGAATTCAATAACTGGTTGACATTTGTCAGTGCAAAAATACGACATTAATTATTGGATAAGCGGATTTTTTCCCCCTAAAGATTCATTTTATTTCGCCTTCTACAAATTGGACACGATTGGCATAGATGTTTCGTGCTTGAAATACGTGACTTATAATATTTTCAGCGGTGTATATTCAGGACTCTATGATAATTTGGAGGTGCACAACTACCGTACATATATACATTGGACGTGGGTGTCGACATATATTAGATTATTTCCTATTATGGTATTGTACGTTCAGAATGGAAGTTCTTTAATTTTAATACAAGAATTATAGTTTTCAAAATCTTATATATTTAATGCATGGACTTAAATATAACGTAAGAATGTGAGAAAAATTAAAAGTTAGTAGTTTTATTTCGTTTCATGTAACAACAAAACCAGAATTCATTTTATTCTTCCTAATTTAACTAAACAAAGGTATTCGTTTCGTAAGAAACTTATTTGCTGAAATCGAAATTATATGTGTCTTTTACAGGAACATTCTTCATAACTGAAAATCTAGATATGACATTTTATCATTTCTTTATGTTCAATACTACTATAGTTTCTTTTTCTCTAGATAGGGCAGTGCACAATCAAAGCATTACCGTAGCAGGATGGGGCATAACCAATAACAATAGGAGTAGTCCTGTTTTATTATATACTAATTTAAGAACCATGGATAAAGAAACATGTTTGCGTAAGACCCAGTATGCACCTAATGAAGTAGATCCTGATCATTTCTGTGCATTTTCACCTGGTGCTGATGCATGTCAGGTAAGACATTATTTTAAAATAGAACACTCATCTTATGACACTTTACAATGGTCAGAAATAAAAGTGTCCGGGCTTCTGGAATGTGTCCAATTGGAAATGTGAATTCAAATAGTCGGAGTCAATGGGCACATGGTGTTTCCAAGGAACTAAATTCAGTGCACACAAAAATGATTGTGGGGTCATTTGCACAAATATAAATTTGCATTTCATGTAAAGACTAACTTTACTTAAACTTTCTTACACAAATCTTTTACCGTACAAGTCTATAACATCTTACTTACTTACTCTATGGTTTATGGAATTCGCAAGTTCATTGGCCTAGTAGCAAACGTTCGTGATGAGATTCTATACTGATCTAGATCAAGTCAGTTTTCATTACAAACAACTAATTCGTGAAAATTACTTGTAACGTTGTACACCCAACGTCGTTTCGGTCCATCTAACGGTCTCTTTCTATATGGCTATCCAACCAAGATGGAATATAATTTTCCTATTTCTCCCACGTGAGCTACATGGGTTATCTTAGTCGGCACGATTTCATTGTTCTTACAACAGCGGGTGAGTCGTAGAGTCCGTGAAGTTTTTCGTTATGCAGTATCCTTCATTTTCGAGTAATCCCGTTTCGCGCGTATATATTTCTCAAACCCTTATTTTCAAACACTGGTTATTTATGTTCATATGCTAGAGTCGTGCTCCAGCTTACGCAACCGTAAAGTACTAGCAGTAGAATTACCGTTTTCTATATTTTCAGTTTCAACTTTCTTATTAATCGCGAGGATAGGAGTCTCTGTAGTGAATAGATACATCAGTTACCCGACACTAACCTATTTTATTGCTTCCGTTACCTCCTTTTTGCTTGTTACATAAGCTCTCAAGTATTTAAATTTGTTTACATTATCTACGTTCTCATTGATAATTGTTACGTATCAATTTGCATTATTTCATGTGTTTCACCTTGTTATCCGAATTTTTTCGCTATATTTACCTGTATACATATCTCACCGCAAACCTATACTAAACGATCACTGTTACTTTGAAGTACTTCTACATATTCCACTATTAAATCTATATCATCCACGTACTTGAACAGTTGAGTCAAGCCATTCTTTTAGTCTCTTTTTAACCCATCTTTTTTTTAAATCGCATATTCTAAAGCAAAGATAAACAGTAGTGGTGACAAGGAATCACATTGTTTTAATCCATTGGTAATCTTGAAAAGCGTCTGGCATATTATTTCCTACCACGACGTTTTGTCTGCATGTACTTGTGTCCTTTATGTATATGCGCATGTTACTTAATGTACCCTCCAACAGATGTGAGACATTTGGCGCACCGTTCTTTCAATGCCGTAAATGCACTTTGATAAAACCCCGGATGCTGACAATTACACCACTGTTTGAGACCGGCAGTGCGTTCTTGATCACTGGCAAACTACGTACCACGACGGGGTGTCTTCAGACGACCAAACGGCAAGAAATAGGACGAGTCAGACCGGTCTATAAGGAAGTTGAGGGACCACTTCGCATCCCATCCCTCTCGTTTTCTGCTGTGTGTGAATGGCAGAATGGGGCCTCGTATTATCTTGGTGCAGTTTGATGACTTTATTTCGGTTAGAGTACATCGCAGCTTTGCCAGTGACAAACAATACCGCTCTCTATTAATTGTTGCTCCATGTTCCAAAAGTCGATGGAGATTACGCTACGGTGATCCCAAAAGAATGTGGAAATTAATTTGTCCACTGATCTGGGTGTCTCGCTTTTTTCTTCCATGCAGAACCAAGATGACACCATTCCATGGACTACGTTTTACTTTCAGAATGCACGTAAAACAACCAAGTTTCATCCTCTGTGATCACGCCGTCAAAGCTTTGTGAAGAGTCACCACTGAACGTGTTCTGGAGTTCGAGAAAAATTCCATTCATCTTTGATTTCTGTTCCCTTGTAACCAAAGTGCATTTACAGCATTAAAAGAACGGTGCGCCAAATGTGTCACAGTGGTTGGAGGGTACATTAGGTAACATACGTATATACATAAAGGACACAAGTACATGCACACAAAATTTCATGGTCCTAGTACTACTATTAAAAACGTTATGGTCCACTGTGCAAAACTTTTTGAATGCCCTTTGTACATGACACGCCTCTCACTGCAATATTTTCCAATTCAATGTTGAGTAGACTGATTTTAAGCTCAACTCACTGTAGTTATATCAACGTAACGCACAATATTGCAATTTCACTTTGCATGTATCAATGAAATTATAAAAGCACTATTTCTAATACAATGAAATGAAATAGAATGGCCAAAATGTAGCCAATAACATACCACGGCGTTAAAAAATAACTTAATTAGTATCCATCATGTACCGTAACTTTCAGTCTTTTTACGCTAATGAATTGTATTTGACTTTGTTATCGAACGGGGGCATAGACGCTCTAGATACCAAAGTTACTCTGATGTAACCTTCCCTATTGTTAGGACCGCAAATTTTTCCAGACGCTTCCGTAACAAGTTTGACACATCTTTCCACAACCTGTGTGTGGCAAGGGAAGTGATAACATTCCAAATCTTTAATGGAGCCATTCGTAACCAGATTCATCAGGTAGTCCAATATCAAGTGGGCAATAGCACGGAGCTCTGTTACTTCCACGTCTAACCAGATTGCCAAATCAATGTAATTGTTGGCGGCGAATTCAATATTTGGAACTATGAACTTACGAATGCTGTTGGCTGATCCACATAAGGTTCGTGCTTTTTCAATCCGTTTCACCGCAAGTTTTCTAATATGAGATATGTCATCGTCAAGCATTGCTAAAACAAGATTTTATGGATTAGCAAAATAACGTATTTCGTGAGATAACTGGATCAACTACGCTTCGAACATCTTCTGGCAAGTAGCGGGATTTCTTTATTATAGACCAAAGATGTTTGGCTTCTTTTGTGCTTGGTGGATGTGTCTTAATGCTGAACCAACCAGGGCAATATACCTTCATTATATACTCATCCAGCGTGGTTTACTGCGAAGAAGGTTATTCTGTTCCTATGTATAATCTTAAAATGCGATTTACTGTAGTAAGCAACCGTCCATGGGAGATCGGCCCAGGTTGTCTCTTGGAAAGATCAGCCGAGCAAATTCCCGTTTTAATAGCTTAAGATATTTCCAGGAGGTACAATTGATCGGTGCTCAAATGTGCAGATGAAACTACTGGAAGATCACAATCAATTGGCTCGAATCGAACAAGGGGCAATGTTTTACAAGTTTCCAGCGCTTTTCCTATTTTCCCAGTATGTGTGTGGGCCAGTTGTTCCTCCATCGAGAAAGTGAAATATATGACAAAATGAGAGTTCATAAAGTGCAAAAGGCAGGGAAGCCACTGCAACGGCTTGCTTAGTTTATGTTCGAAAATCGGAATGATGCCGCCTTTCCGACCGGTATTAACGGTGGTGCCATCACATCCCACGGCTATAAGTTCATACGGGTTTACTCCGTTTTTCATTAAAAGAGCAAAAATATCTTCACTGATGGAACAGCTTTACCAGAGGAAAGAGATATGTGTCCGAAATAACGAGTTCCTGGTTTAGGTATCATTGCAATTTGTTCCTCCATTTCTTCTCTACGATAAAATTTTGCTCCTTCCTTCACCTGACAGATTGTCTTATCCTTGCGTCCGTCAAAGTACAAGGCGATATGATCCTCTGAAGTACCGCTGTGGTCTGCTTGATTATAGAGCTTAGTTCTTATTTTTGACTTCTCAATTCTCATTTTACTCTTATCAATGGTCTGAGAAGTGTCATCTTTAGTTACGGCCCCAATGTCTTCAATTAATGCAGATGCTATTGCTTCCGTCGCTCTGTCTGAAACACCTTACCTGTCACTCATCATCGCTGTTGCAGTAAGATTCCTCCGCATCTGTGAATCTGTCAACAAAGGTATCCTGCTAGTACTAGGTTGATACTCGGCACGAGAATATTCACAAGAGTCAGAAGAGTTAAGCGTAACTTCTAATGCTTTTTCGAAGTCCTGAACTTTCTTATTGACGATGCTGAGTTGAGAGTAGTCTGTTTTAGCTCCATTATTCTCATTTGACTTGCGATGATTTCACTTGCTTTTTTCTGCATGGCTATAGTAATAGTACTGTCAACACCACCAATATAAGCGACCCTCAGTGTTCTCTAATCTTGAAGATAGGCACGCTCCATTTCAGGAACCTTCCTGGACTTCTCACAACTGCATTTGGCGAAATCTGCACATTTGCATGCAGCTATGTCGAATAATGTGTTTATGCTTCATCCAAGAAAGCCTTTAATTTCCTTTGATAGTTTGGATTACCTTTATCTCGCACGTAACTTTTCATAAGGCATATATACAGATGCTTATCAGAATAATGGAAACACCTGAACGAAAGTGCAACTTACCAGGTTAATATGGTGTCGGGCCACCTTTCGCCTTCAGAACAGCCTTGATGCGACGTGGGATGGAGGCATAGAGGTCGTGAATGCTAGCAAGTGGAATATTACACCATTCCTCGTGCAGGGCATCGGCCAGTTCTGTGAGAGAGGATGGAGGTGGAAATCGTCACCGGAGTCGTGTTTCCAAGATGGACCACAGATGTTCAATTATGTTGAGATCTGGGGATTGGGCGGGCCAGGGGAGGTGTTGAACTTCATCCCGATGTTCCTCAAACCACGCTGCAACAACTCCAGCTGTGTGAATGGGTGCATTATCATCCTGGAATATGGCGTCATTGTCCGGGAACAACATCCGGACCATAGGATGCAAGTGGTCTCCTAAAATTGCGACATAATCGTTGGCAGTGATGCGTCCGCGAAGTGTGACCACAGGACCCAATGAAAACCATGATATTGCGGCCCACAGCATCACCGTGCCGCCGCCATGTTTCACAGTTGGGCGGAGACACTGCAGATCATACGCTTCTTTGGGCGTTCTCCACACATAAACACGGTCCGTGGTTTGGAATAGGGTGAATGGTGACTCATCCGACCATACCACACGTTTCCAGTCGTCAACGGTCCAAGTTGCATGGTCGCGGCACCATTTGCGGCGTGCTAAAGCGTTCTGGTCCCTGATGAGAGGTTTGGCCCGTGCAAAACGACCCCGTAAGTTCATGTCATGTAATTCGCGGCGGACTGTAATTGTCGAAACAGGTTGGGGAGGTGCTGATTGAGTTCCTCCGTCACTTGCGCCGCAGTGGCACGACGGTTCCGCGTGACAATGCGCTTTAATACCCGGCGTGCTCTGTCACTGATGCTTTTCTTCCGCCCACTGTTCCGCTTCCCCGATGTGGTTTTCCCGTGTGTTGTGTAGGCCGTCATCACCTTCGACACTGTCCCTGGCGACACACCTAACACACTAGCCACTGCCGTCACACTCACTCCACATAACCGCGCACCAACAATTTGCCCTCTTTGAAACTCTGAGAGGTCTCCCATTTTACACTACCTCCGTCTGCTGCAGCCACTGCACACTCCTGTTCCACGACGCCTGACGTAGTATGGAGACCGACCTAACACACCACCACCAGCAGTCCGGCGCTGCGGTCGCCGCGACACCACTTTCTACCCATACGTCTGACGTGTTGCCAACTACAGGTGTTTCCATTATTCTGATAAGCATCTGTATATTTGTCCTGGTACTTCAGTATCATTTTTATAATGCAAGGTTTGGAAATAGTTGGAATTGTTTCTTTCTAAAAAAAATTTCAATTTGGTTTGCTACAATTTCTGCTATTTGAGAAAACTTAGGCTCTTGGTTTCCTGAGTCAGGTGCAAGGGTGAACTTTTCTTGGAAACAACAGCGGAGGACGTCTTCATAGGTTGGTAGGCGAGATTGTCCCAGCTCCTTGGGGATTCCAAATAACGGTCATGTGAAAGTGGTACGTGTTGGAAATTTACACAGCCTCTTACATAAAGTGGATGCTATCTTGAATATAGCAAAAACTACTGGCGATAACACGCACTAACTGTTAAACTAACGCACTGTAAAATGTTATCCAAACACTGCAGCCTTCTGAAAACACACTTACCCTTCCGTTTGTGAGTTCTATGCAGAGCAAGCGCTCTCCTACTAACGGTTCTAAGCTTGATTTTGTTTCTTTCTCCTCATGAATTTAATAAATAGACTTAATTGTTGGAGAATTGGTACACGTTTAATTGTTGAAGTAGTAGTACATGATTATTGCTTTTTCAATATTTAGAAAATATTTCCTACATATTTCTTCAAGTTTTACAAAATTTCGCCCCCTCTCAACGCCAAACGAAATTAACCATTTTTTAAAAAAACAAATCATATTTATTACATACAGCTTGTGTGCGCCGTAGCAATTTGATTGTCTCATCTTAGGTCTTTAAAAACATATTCTTTTATATTTAACAACATTTCGTTTTAAATTTTGGCCCTCTAGTGGCCGTAAAATATATGAATCAATTTTGTCCAAACTTTGCAGATTTATTACACAAACCAAGCAGCAACTTTTGCGTGTTATTACGATTTAATTGTATCATCTAACATCGTCAAAAATTCTTTTTAAAGTTAGACACATTTTTTTAAAAACTTTGGCCCTCTTGCAGCGGTAAAAGTTATTAATCAATTTTGTTCAAATTTTGCAATTAATTAATTGGATCAAGTAGCAACTTTTCCGCGATATTGCGATCAAATTTTCACGCTTTCGATTTATTCGACCCACCCTAACATATATGTTATATTATATAGGAACATATACATTTTTCTATATTATAAATAGCTATCCAACCATAGAATCCCAGGTTTTCTCCTTTGGCTGGTTATTATTTTCTTTATTCGGATTAATATCATTTTTTCTTCTCTCTATGTTAAAGCGGATTATCCCACGTTCTAAACCCCCAGAGACGTAGGTCCCGGGGTATAGGCCCTGCCTGCCGTTTACCACGTGGCGACTAGTCCACAGCGTGGATCTGTTTAACATGTTACGGGAGAGTTATTAGCTTCCACCTAAAGCACCGTTCCACTAGTTTTCACTGTCCTTTTCCATATTTGTGCTTTCTTTTAATATTTTGTGACCAGTGGACAACTCTTAATAAAGGAATGGCAATCAGGAGCCTTAGTGTTATGTAAACTTAGTCTAGCAAACCGGTGATAATTTTTAGTGGGTTTTCACTTTATATTGCGTCGGTACAACCTTAGTTTCTAAGAGTACTTGTATAACTATTGTCTGTGAAGTGATTAAGCACATACCGAAACTCGGTTGTATGGGTTTCACCGTACAGATCGATTAAATTGAACCTATTTTAATTGATCACTCATTTTGGTCAAATATAATGTAGTTGTTTATTTTGTAATTCTTGCTAAGTTAAATCATCAGCAAACTTATGAAAGTGAATGGTCGCAGTCCGAAAATCTCGTTGTTATCATGAATGACAAACCATCATTCAATCGGTGGAAGTGACGCTACTAATAACAACTACTAATACATCTGTAAAATGCCAAAGAAGTAAATTGTGATGTATTTTGTAAAAGGTATAAAATATTTCAACAAAGTCTTTCTCCAGCTTATATCTAAAAGCTCCGTGAGTCCCGGAACGCCGGGGAAATAATTTGTACCATTGTTTGCCAACGTTTTTACACTCAGAGCCCGGCAAACTATAGGAAACATCTTTCATGTCCCGAAAATATTCATGAAACCACTGCAGTGTACAAGATTGAGACTGAAGAAATTTAGAATTAAGACCGTTCTGGAAGGAATTTTACATATTGACCAGATGTGACAACTTTGCACTATGTTCTCCGTGTTACTTCCGTGTTATTAGAAGAAGCTCATTCAATTTGTTACAAAGTCCAGATATGTTCCGAATGTATTTCAAGTGTGTTCGATTGAACGCTTTTGGAGGACGTTTAATAGATCGGCGGATGCGAGGTTCCAATTTTAGATGAGTTGTAATGGTGTATTCTACCCAAAAAGTATGGCAGATTTTAAAAAGTTTTAAAATCTGTAAATTTAAATCTCTTTCTGAAACTAAAATATGTGAAGCCAGTCATTATGGTGTCGATTCTTTAATTTAAGGCATGTCTTTTCATTTCTATGTTAGAAGTTGTATGATACGTTATCCATAACAAACGTCTTCGTTCTCAAATTTGTGCAACTTTTGCCTGCACATCCTTTTTGTAAAATCAACAAAATCTCTTCCTAATTTGTGAGACGTGTTTTCTACTCCTAAATTAGCCTAAATATGACCTTCTATTCCAGGGTGACAGCGGAGGACCTGCCATGTTGAAGGTTGACAACAAAGTGGAACAATTAGGTAATATTTAGTTCAGTCGTACACGTTTACGAGATATAGTTTTCCCTTCGTTAAATATACAGGTGTGTTATATAATGTCGAGCATTGTCAGACTTGCTCGTTACTTCTCAGGATCATCTATCGTAATGTGTACTTTCTAGAAACTATAAAATATATCTTTATTTCCAGTCTCCACATAAATATTTAATAGCTAATTATATAACACCTATGTAAATTATTGTAGATGTAAAAACTTAAAAGCTAAGACGTTCGTACTTCATTCATTAGGAAATCAACTCAAATCCTAAAATAATTTTGCTTCCGATAAATAAAATAAAAGAAATAATCCTTCCAGTGTACGCTACTTTCTTTTCAATGTTTATAATTTCAAAGGAAGTAATAAGATAATTCCATAAGAAAAGTGAGGGACATAACTGGATACTAAGTTCGTGCATTATAGTTACTTGTTACGCCTTTATTTCGTTATTTAATACTTTACATTTAAAGAAACTAACATAATTAATTGTAATTTCAAGGGAAATCATTTTTAGGATTTGGGACGAGATAAAACTCCGCCGCATTTTTATGATTCTGAGAAACGTCGGAAGTGAAGTTTTAAAAAGTACCGTAAATAATAATTATTATACATTAAATGCCTCTGCATTTAATGTATAATTTAAGATATTAATCTTTCAGACTTAGACTACGTTGTCGAAAACAGTATAAAAATGTTAAATTAAGTTATAAGAATTGTTGCTAGGGCTATGTTTCTCCAATGATTTTTCTAGTAAATTCTTTAAACGTACTCCAGAAACTGGCAATGATTCGTCCAGTAAATTTCGTTGAATTTTCTTGTTGAAAATTTTGCGACGGAATTTTTGGAGTAAGAAATTACAAAATTTATCTGTAACAAAAATATACACATCTACGTACTTTTACACAATTGCTACTTATTATGTTTAAAGATTATATAAATGTGTTTATAGGAATCTAAAATAAAATCTTGAAACTTTCATGGTTGACCATTACTATTTCCTCGTTGCAGGTGTCGTGGCTTGGGGTCATTTATGTGCACATCCGTTTTTTCCTGGAATATACACCAGTGTACCACAATACCTGGACTGGATAAAGGAAAACACAAACGACGCTACATATTGTCAGAACTAAAGATAAATTATTTTTTACATTAGCTTGAACTCTCTAGGCTAGTTGATGCACCCGATGTTTTAAGCAACACATCTTTTGAAACGTATCTTAAAATGTTTTCTCACACGATTCCTGTTTCGATAGCAGATACAAAATCACTTACCTCAGATATCACTATGACCCTTTTGTTTATGCACTATAGATAATATATCATTTTCACTGCGAATCTCCTTCTGATTTTTATAATTATCGTAGAAGGACATTTTAACATTTAGTTTAATTAGTTACATGCGTATTTGATTCTCTGAGGTAGTCCAGTACTTTTTCTGCCTTATCTTCCGAGTCAGAATTCCTTTAACCACCATCAAATCACATTCATTGCTTTCTTACACTTATTATTTACTTAATTCTTTAATACCTCCAGTTGCTATTTTCTCAAGGTTATTCATTTATTATCGAAATTGTTCTTTAATTCTTTCAATGTTTCGCAGTAACTTGCATGAGTGTTTACTCATTCGGCAAGCAATTTAGGGGGGTAAGCTATTCCAAAGTGAATTCGAGTGTTCTTGCAGATCTCGATTTGCGGAAAGGTTGCATGTTAATTTTACTTTACGACCGTTAACTCACCTTAACTACGCATTCTAGCTGTATTCTTTATGCAATTGTTAAATAGATTTTTCTTTTTCTAGTTTACTACTTCATTTTCAGAATCAATTGCCAATATCCAGTAAGGCTGGATACATACATTCAGAACAACAACATCGATTTTGTTCATTTGTCTTCCTTCTAATCTACAATCATACATTGAAAAAAGTGCAATATATTATATTTTATTTGTGATTTGCAGTATACTTTTCAGAACCAACATAACGTTGGTTTCTGCATTGTGCTAATCTTGCCCCACATTTCGCTTAAGTGTAACGCTTCATATGAAAGTTTTCTCCAAGTTGTCTCATCATGATCATGTCGTGTACTATCAACCTGTATCAACCTGTTGAGTTGTTCCATCTTTTATGTTCCCTTGATTTAAACTCTGATTATTATTACTGTATGCAACACTCCTGTTATTTCTGATTTTATATCTAAAATAATTATTTGGATCGAAAACCGTACCTAATCTTTTTAATATAACCATGAACTTAATTGTTTCACTCACTTAATTCTCGCCTTTACACAGTTCACTCTTGTGGATTATAATAATTTATTTTTTTATTCAATCAGGTCCTCTCCATAATAGTAACTAAGAAACCTAAGGTAAAATTCCCTTTAAGAATATAGTTCTTATTACTCTACAAGTACATATTCAGTTTCTGCCTCTTGCAGCGCATTTTTAGTACATTGCATCGAGCATATTCTTCAAGTTTGTGGAACTGATATTCGATGTAACACACTTCTTTATTCTCATAAATATGCAAATCGATGGGTTAGAAAATGTTCACTATGTGATGATCATTCGTAACCACTATAATATACGAGCTTCAATTTTTCTGCTTACAAGATAGTTCATACATCCTTTGCTTCTCCTCCCTGTTTGTTCCCTGCTATTCTCATCAGTACTTATTGTATTTCTTTTCTCACATGAAATATACTTGGAAGGATGCATTTTTTAACTCGTTCAATTCGTCGCATTGATGACGACATTGTTCTACTTATGCACACACACACACACACACATATATATATATGGTTATTTTGCCAAAATCAAGGACATTTCAAGAATACCTATACGAGGGTAAATTCAAAATTATAAACGGCAAGAGGGATTGATTTTGCCCCCTTTGAAATATGCGCTAAATTTTGAATAACTTTTAGAGAAAACATTTTTCATTAGCTCATATCGTTTGGCAGCTAGAAGACCTAATTTCTGGACAGAATTAATTTAGCGTAGATCTTTTTAGGCAATTTTTGGATACTGTAACTTAAAAGGAATAGCAAATAAAGGATCAAAAATAAAGGGAAATACTAAATGGAATATTAGGAATCAAACTGTGAAATTTTCAAAAACAGGGTCGTTCCGGTAATTCTGTTGCAGGAGCAACTTTAAAATTTTAAAAAAGAACAAGGGTTAAATTTGCTTTCTTCGAAACAAAAAATAACATTTTGAGCATATTTCAGAGAAAACATTTTTAATAATCTTCAGTTACAAGAGGTACTTGACAAGTTAACAGTTGACCCACCAAATTACTCTTGTAATTGTAAAACGTTACGAAATATTAAACAATATACTAAAAATTAGTTATTCTAGCTGCTACACATTATGAGCTATTGAAAAGTATTTCCTCTAAAAAATGTTCAAAATTTAAAGATTGTTTCAGAGGGGAAAAATCAACTGTAATTTGAAATTTTGAAGTAAATGTATCTTGAAAAGCCCTATGATTTCAGCAACATCACTATGTGATTCTGCACTTGCACGTTGGTATGAACATTTTTTGTTTCACAAATTTCGGTGCTCTAGGAGATGAGTTATCGCCCTCTAACGGATTTCTAGAACCACCCTGTATTTTTATAGCTGCTGTTCGTCCTTCCTTCCTTTACATCTTGTTACTAACTTCAATCATAGCCTCGCACTGTGAAACGGTATAGACTCAATATCTAATAACGGTGTGGCATCAATTGAGGACTTATCTGCAAGGTGTTCACTGGGCGTATGTAAACGTTAGTTGTTGTGATTAAGGAATGTCGACCTTTTCAATAAAGTTTTCAGAACACAATCTAATAAAATTATTAGTAACTTGTATTACTTTTATTATACCTTTATTTTAAGATAATTGGTTCTGATATAATAATTGAAATTATATAAAAAAAAACTCGTCGTCAAAGACATTACTGAGGAATGTATCTACCGTATTTTATTGAAGAGTAGAGACTATTCTTCCTTTTGCTTAAAACAAATTCTGAATTATATTCTTCAGTTAGTCATGATGTTCTGTTTTTATAAAGAAAACAACCCTTAAGTTTCTTATGAAAACATATGAGTGGTCCACGGAAAGAAACGTACAACTTTATTTTTTATACAAAAATTGAGATAATGATGCCATCTAATTGCTTATTTTAGACTTATCCTGGACATATTCTAACTTCAGGGAGAACGTCACATATTACCGAGAAGTAAACGTGTGAATATTCAATATATATATAAAAAAAATATATTACACTTTTAAACTTTAGATTTCATTTTTCTAAAAATCATTCTAATTAGAGTTAGACTTTTCTTCTCGTGGACTTTCCATGCTTCGAGAAACATGGATAAACGAAGTATTTACAGTATATATTTTGGAACGTATTTATGACTAAGGTCGTTTACGTTTTATCATCAGTAGCACTTGTTATTCAAATGATGACAAAAATATTTTGCTATAAAATATATTAGTTCATACTGTCAACTTAATGAACTCAACGCCCATGTTAGTCAATAGAAAACAAAAGTGACATTTTTACTCACCAATCCTATTCTATAGGGTCCAGGTAAACAAACATACTCTTTTCGAAGAAGTTGCGAAGTATTGATGGGTCCAAAGGCTAAATTTTCCAATATTTTGATAAACTACGAAGGTCACAAAATGTATTTGAATTCATGAAAACCATAAACCTGTACTTTGTAGGAACCGATAATAAAAAGAGGTTGGTAATATTTTGCGTTATGAAATTTCATACCAGGATTATATAAATTAATATTTATTTATTTTTCTACTTTTGTTGTCACCCATAAATGATAAAGTTAGAGATGGCAGACGTAAACCTGTAAATAAGAGAATAATGTTAAATGTCTAAATTTATTTACGAAACGAAAGCAAAGGAATCCTACATTTACTTAAGATTATTTGTCTATTACCTTTTGCTCAATGTTATTTTGAAATTGAATTTATGATGTATTTTGTTTAATGAACTGCATGCAGGGTATCCGAAACGTTAATGTGCACCTTACGTAACTGAAATGAGCACTTATCGCATAGTGGCACTTCTCTACAGAAGGTGTACGACATCATGAACGTCATAAGATATGCGCATTCATTTGTATGTTTGGCTATGGTCCTGCGCAATTTATGTGGTGTGAATGGTTTCGTGTTTGTCATTATTGCATTGCAGCTTCTGAACTCCACGGGAATTATGCGGAAAATTCGGTATTTCCAAGGTAAAAGTCAAGCAGTGAAAGATCTGGTTGCTTGGAAAGTTTGAGGCCCTGATGATTGTGCTAGTTAGAAACAAAGTATACAGAAACTGTACAGATCAAGTATTGGCACGTGAAATGACAAATAACGGTCAGTAAACGAGAGAACTCTCACGTAGCACGTAGAAAGTCATATTCATTTATATGTATTGACATTATCTTCGCTTTACTAACTACTTAAAATAAGTTTCCATTACAAGTCGTACATCAAGTGCACAGCAATCTTCTGCGATACACCGAAGAATTGTATCATATAAAAATATCATGTAGTATAACTCATAAGAATTAATATAAAATATGTATGCTGGTTAAACTCCAATTTCTTCAATAATCAGTAATAATGCAATTACATATGTGTGTGTTTAAATAGTATTCAAAAGATGTATCATCATATCTAAATATTAGAATTCATAAAAGTATATATTTACAGTGTCACATTAAAATCAAGTTTCTTATTTTTTTTTATTTCTAAAATTACTACCATTTGACTCCTTGCATTCATAATTTTAACGCAACTATTTTCATTCTTCTTATGATCGTAACGAAGACATTTAATTGGCATTCTTTTTCGTTTTAAGAGACTGAAGATTTCGCATGCACAAAACCGTTTTCAATCAATGTTAGTTCTTCACTGTAAAAGAAAAGTGAATAGTAATAAAACTGTATACTGGATGTATTATTGTTTCAAGACTATTTGTTTAAAAATAATCTAAATTGAGAATTTCACAGTTCAGTTGTTAAAAATGAGGAATAGGAGTAACGGGAAAATTAAAAATCGCGTTACAACAAAACAGTAAATACATAAAATGGATATCTTGAAACTTCGTTGTATTTAATAACACTGATCCAAACCAGTTCAGAACAATGTACCATGGGCAAATTACAAAATAATGGTTAATTTAACAAACTGTATTTCCCTACTTCACATACCATATCGAAACTTTTTTCAGTTAAATGATATTTTCAATTATAAATGAAACATAATTCTATTGGAATTATATGTGGATATAGGCTTATTAAAAATAATAAGAAAATACAGGGAGAAACTTAAAAAAATATAACAAATGTAGAATTTACATTTCCACATACACTCTTTTTTCCAAGGAGTAATAGTTATATTTGTGGAAAGCGATTTCGAATAAGATAAGAATGAATGAATGTCCATCAACTTTTATTGGTAGGTGTGATACTTGAATTACCAAGAATTATGCCCTTTATACTTTGTGTGAATGCACAGTGTTCTGCAATAAACGTTTTGAAGTCTAGAAAGAAATATGAGTAGGAAAAGTGATGTGATCATTTCCATTGTTATTGTGCTTTTTACGTTTCCTTCAGATATAGTGGTAGGTATCACAATACGTCACTATAATTTTATTTTAACCAGGTGAAATTGCGTACAGCACATAAATTACGGTCATATTTTGTAATCAATCAATATTTAACCTGAACAATTATAGCACTTTATAATCCTTTGTGGAATTCTATTAGAGAAGAACATAATTAGTTCATGTTGAAATTATTATTTGTTTAAGAAGCCTTACAGATAGTAATACTGTAGCTTAAACTATACAATATATGTTGATTGTATTTTGGATACATATTTATCGTGTTTGCAAACTTGTAATCACTTGTTCCTTACCTATTAGTCGCAGATCAATCATTCCAAAGGAAGCAAACTTTTATTGTTTTTTATATGTACGCGTAATATCTAGAACTTGATGGAGGGTATTTATCTTGTGCATTATAAGTACGTAGTTCTGATGCACTTGTAAAATAATACAAACATAGCGCTTTTTACCTCAGAAAGGTGACACTTGCACTTAAAATAAGTGGAGTACTACAATAATTGTTCTTATAGTCCAAAAACACATTTTTGCCTAGTACCTGTCTACCCAATGGGTCTGTTTTTAAAAGAGCTTAATTAGAACAGGTTCATGATCAACAACGCCAATTTCGTAGCAATAAGAAATACGACTATGCGTTTTACAGAAATCCGTATAAATGTTATAAGATTTGAGTTGGCTTGATTTCGAATCCCCTATAATCGCGGCTGCTTTTATAATTTCTCATACAGAAAAATAACTAATTTTATTGGTTAATCTATGTAGTTGGGTTACTCTGTCTTACTGTACATGTAACTGCATGAACTCGCGCGTTACCATGATCTTTTATTACTGAGCTTAAATTATTTTCCTCGAAATTCCAAAACGAGATGGTGTTATTGAAAGGTTCATTCCCAGAATACATTTCCTACACTAGCTGAAAACAGAACTACGTAGCTGGACATATTGGCAGACCCATGTTGCAGTATGTTTTGGTAAATTTATATCAGTATTATTATTAAGAGGATGAAAACGATGAAACAATGTACTATTGTCAAGCTAAAAGTGAGGATGCTGTCGCTTGTACATACGGGGGTCTTTGGTATTACCTTAGCTTTGCACAGAAAGCACCATACTTGTACCAGAGTCTGAAAACAAAAGATACTGTCCCAAGTGTGTGGAATCTTAACCAGAAAAAACATTGAGAGGTTCCATTAAGACTTCAGTCAATAACTTAACTACCGAAATGTCAGCGGTTAAGCTAACTGTTGATGAGATGCCTAAAATAACAGATGAGTTGTCTGGTGCGGTGCATCATACAGACTCACAGATCGAAGAAGTTAATGCCACTTGTGAGACTAGAACAAAAGAACTCAATTAAGCGTAACGTTTGTTACGGGATGATGTGAACTCCCTGCGGAGTGAGCTTTCTAATAAATCGAGTGCTAGGAATTTAGACAAGCAAGGTCTAACTGAAATCATGAAAAGTCCAAATAGCTTGTTATCGTGGCCTAATGTTATCTCGAAGTTGGTTCCTATGGGTATTATTTGTAATACACTTGTTATTTCTGCACGTGTCAGCCGCTGCTCAAGTTTCCACAACCAGGAGTTCATGTTGAACTCTCGAGACGTCAGTCCAGAGCCTTCATCATTTTGATTTTTCAATACCAACCAGAGAGACCAGTAAACCTCCAGTGAACTTTTACTTTTATTCTCCCGGGTATAAGTCATTCTCATTCACCATAGTTTTCCACTGTTATTGAGCCATGGCTACAAAACCTACAATTACAACCGTCACTACTAGAGTCGATGACATAGAGATACCTATGAACTCTTTCCAACAACGACTGGACACACTCATAAGCGAGCAAAATAACAAGGAGTCTAATGAAAGCCGATCGTGAAACTTAAGAAACTGAGAAACGAATTCACAGATCTCAGAGACTCAGCTAGTGCTTCGTCATCTTCTGTTAAGAACGACCTAGACAGCGTGAAGAAAGAAGTTGGGGGCCAGTCCAAAGAAATCGACGATCTTGCACAGTACTCGAGGAGAAACTCAATTCTTATTCATGGTATCATTGAAACATCTAATGAGGCGATCGAGGACATTGTACTGCAATTTCTTCATAACAAGCTCAAAGTAACCCAGATTAATCGGTCACACATTCATAAAACTCATCGAATTGGAATGCCTAGAAGATCTGCTGCAGATGCAGTAAAAACTGGGAAGAGAGCCATTATTGTTAAATGTGTAAACTACGAGACGAGAAATGACATCTGGATGGCTAAAAGACTCTTGAAAAATACCCCTTTCCTGGTGCTGCGAGCAGTCAAAGAACTGTTTGGAAAATTTTCAGCTTGGTCTCAGGATGGCAAAATATTCCTCCTGCAAGCAAACGGTAACAAAGCTGTAGCCGCCACGATGGAATAACTAGATTGCATCTCATAATTGTGTGTGCGAACTTTGTCAGCTTGTGTATTTCAAACAAAATGACTAGTAGTGTATATTGTGTCTGTTTTGTGTTTTTTATGTATATTGTGCATTTTACATGTTTGTGGCATCTCTAAAGAGTGCATTGTCTTTCCTGTCAAAACTTATAGTGAGCCCAGTATCATTTATGTCAAAGTGTATGTATGTTGTGTGTTATCCAGTTCTGAAGTTCCCCACGGTTATTTTGATTTATATTCAGGGGTCATCATATTGCAAAAATATCGTTTGTTACATGTAAATCTATTGACTTATAATTTCCCAAACGTTAATTACATCCATATTGTGAATCGATTCATGCTGGTGGGTGAGTACTCTTACAAGTTTGCCTTTGCAGTTCTTACTTTTTCCTCTCTCTGCCTCACTGCATATATATATATATATACGTATATGCATATACATTTATTATTATTATTATTGTTAGGACATGTCTGTTGTAGATTTTGTAAGTTTGGCAACACCAAAAACGGTACTTGCGAGTGATCCTATGTCCTCTCTCACTTACGTTTCTCCCATCTCTCCTTCTCCCTGCCGTTCAAGTGACAATGACCTAAATTCCGTACCTTGCCCTTCCCTCGCCAATACGTCAAATCTGCTAAAGAGTGCATTGGATCCATTCCATGGTACGTTATTGTTTACACATATAAATGCACAATCATATATGGCGCATATTCATGAAATTTAGACTATTTTCCAACATATACCGTTACATCTCATTGCGACAAGTGGAAGCTGGCTTCTACTAGCTGTACGTTCCGCTGATATTACTCTTCCTGGCAATAAGATTTGCAGGAATGATAGGCTTAATAAGAGGGGGAGGGGGGTAGGTGCAATCCTAGTGGATGATAACGTCAGAGTTGAGGTTATTTCAAAATTTCCTGGCAATTATATGAAAGAAATTGAATTCATTGTTCGATATTTGATAATTAGCATAACAAAACTAGCTTTCGTAGTTGCGTATAGACCGCCTGGTGCTTGTTTCAGAAATTTTGAGGATGAAATTGGTAAGATAATTTTGGTGTATAAACATGTTATAATTACATCAGACCTTAACTACGATTTGCTTATATTTAAACCACACATACAAAAATTTAGTAATACGATCTCGTCTTATAATCTTAATATCTGTAAGCTACAAGCAACGTATCCAGACAAATTCTTGTCACAGTTGGCTAGACGTAATATTAAGAACACACCCAGAACATGTTATCAAACATGGTAAGCCGAGTGCAAGTGCTATATCTTTGCATGATCTTATATTGGTGCTTATTCTCTCTCTGTGAAAAAAATATAAACCCAGAATGGTGACTTACCGTGATTTTTAAAAATTTAGCAGCGTTCAATTATGAGGCGGGTAACAATGAATGACATACGATAAACAATAACATAGACCTTAGTGACAGAATGAGTGCCCTAAATTCATTAATTTTTCAATTACTTAATAAACATGCCACTATCAGGAGAAGGTAACTAACGAAACCACCATCACCATTGATTACACACGACATTTTGACATTAATGGCGGAAAGAGACTCTGACCATAGAAAGTTTAAGAAAGAAAAACGAATGAACTCAGACAATACAAGTATTTGTTTTTAACGTTATAGATCTCTTAGGAACCGCTGCAATCAGGTTGTCAGGAATACCAATAAACGTTTTGCATCTAGCCTGCTTAATGTAGGGGGTAATCCTCGGGTGCTCTTGAATAACTTAAAAACGCTGGGGGTGGGACGAAAATTAAATATTACACCAAACAATACTGTTCATTAGATGATTTAAACCGTCATTTCACTGAGGTCCCATTTATTGATATAACTGTTAAAACTCAAACTATTAATTCAACTTTGAAGCGCCAGGTTGATTTGGACAAATTTTATTCCACGCTAGTTAGCCTAAGCCAGGCGCAAGGGCTATTCTGAAAATCAAGTCGAATGCAGAAGGTGCTGTTCAGATCTCAGCTAAATTTTTGAAGCTAATCCTTCCTCATATTCTGGCCTATGAGTTACTGACATCTTTAATAGTTCAATCACTTATGGAAGTTTTTCATTAATTTGGAAACTAGCTGTGGTTCAACCCCTTCCTAAAATTAGCAGTGTTATTTCGGCAACCGACTTCGGTCCAATCAGCGTTCTTCCGTCTTTATCAAAAGCACTGGAATATATTGTTAAAGATCAGGTCCACCGCTATCTTACAGACAACAAACTATTAGAACCTCTTCAGTCATGTTTTAGACCTAACAACAGTACCAATACTGCACTGGTACACGTAACAGAAGATTTTCATTTCGCCATTTACCGTAGACAAGCTACAATCCTAGTACTGTTGGACTATAGCAAAGCTTTTCAATCTGTCGACAACGATATACTGATGGCTAAAATGAAAGCTTTCCTGAACTTTTCTGAATCAGCCATATCGTGGATTCGCTCTTACCTGGTTAATCGTGAACAATATTTTACGTCTCATAGTAAGTCCTACTCTGTAACCCCAATCTCATGCGGTGTCCCTCAAGGTAGTGTTTTAGGTCCCCTTATGTTTGCTCTCTACATCAATGTCATATCTGATGCCTTAACGTACTACCGTTATCAGCTCTATGCCGATGACCTTCAAGTTTATCTCTCAACCTCGCCATCGGAATTGCATCAAGCAATAAATAAAGTGAACCATGATTTAGATAGTTTACGGAGATGGTCACTAAGACATGGCATGAGCATCAACCCAAGAAAATCCCAAGCCACTCTCTTAGCTTCTAAACTTATTCGTGGTAATATTGACTGCGAAACGTTACCTCCTTAATTATAGATAACATCCCAATATTATTCCAGCGCACAGTCAAAAAAACTGGGTATAATTCTGGACCATAACTTATCCTGGATAGATCATGTTAACCACATTAGCAGCAATGCTTTTGCATCTTTGTATTTATTATGTTGCATAAAAATATTATTACCAATGCCGGTTCTATTATCTCTACCTAGGAAGTTGCTACTGTCACACCTTGACTATGGGGATGTAGTTTACTCTGCTTTTATGAATGAGCTAGCCAGACGACTGCAACATGTCCAAAATGCTTGCGTTCGTTTTATCCTTGACCTAAGATACTTTGATCATCTTTCGCCTTACTTTAATAAATTAGATGGTTCCGCTTACATGATCGCCGTAAGTCCCACAAACTTATGCTCCTGTACAAAGTGCTCAAAAACAATTATATTGTCTATCTTTCCTCACGCTTCCAGCAATTATGCAATTTTCATAAATTTAACACACGATCTCGCAAAACTACTCTTCTTTCAATTCCGCGGCATAAATCAAACTTTTTTACTAAATCTTTCACACTCTCTTCTTATAATCTTTGGAACAGTCTTCCTCACTCAATCAGAAACATGGAATCATGGCAATGTACCGGGAAAGTGTTAAGACACTGTTTAATAATTAGTTGTCTCACCAGGCAATGGATCGAGCAAAGTTTGCTTCATGTTTTTATCTATTATTATTCCGATTACAATTGGAAATGTTTTGAGAAACTGTTTAATAATTAGATGCTCCACAAGGCAATGAATTTAACAAGGTTTGCTTCAGGATTTTACATACAACATTAGAACTACCTCTTTTTCTCTCATTATATTACAATGATAATATAAAGGAGAGAACTGCGATATATGTAGAGGCGTGTGTGTGTATTTTTTTGTGTTGTAGTTGTGACGTACTAGATTGATTGCTTCTGCTATGTGTTATGATTATATTATTTGTACTAAAAAAAGAGCGTGTGCTATGTATATTTATGGTTGAGTGGAAGAAAAGGTTTTAACTCCGCCATAATAAATAAGACGAAATAAATAAAATAAATAAATAGGACTTATTATGAGACGAAACAAATTGTTTTGGTTATGCCCATACAAACGTGAATCTTTATTTAATTAATGATCCGAAGTCTTGGAAACCCATGATTGACTCGGGAAGATACGAAACTCAAAATAACAGTTTATGTGAACGTGGATTTTCTTCCAAACCGCTAATGTTAGCTGATTTAATGTATTGTCCGGTATTTTCTGGCCAAGTGTTAACTCAGTCTCCGCACGACTTTTTGAAAAGTGTGGAACAGAACTTCGCTATGATGAAGTTACCTGTTTCTGATAGATTTCTAATTTTGGATCGTTGTCTTCATAATTCTGTGTTAGATTGCTGGAGCAAAATTAAAAGTAAAATTCGTACTTACGCCGAGTTTACCAAGGCTTCCCTTATGTAGGCTTCGCTTCGCGCCAGGTAAATGAAATTATGACGATTGCAGAACCTCAGATATCTTAGTAGCGACTTTACGTCCATAGCTGAATAGGTCGTGAGTTAAATCACAGAGACTTAAATGACAACCCTGATGAAGTAGAGATGGTTGAGATACTTCTAGATACTCTACCTGTTTCCATTAGTAAATTCATGCGATTGATACGACATACTTCGGTCAAGCAACTCATATATAATTTAAACATGTGGGAACAGTCCGACATTAAGAAAGTGGATTTAATATTAGTTTTTCTTTGGAACCTGTAGGAGTTAGTAGGAAGAAACGGAACCTCCAGGTTAAATAGAAAGTTAAAGAAGTTGAGAAACAGTACAGGGTGTGAAATGTGAAAGATTCGCTTGAGGTCTATACTCAAACAGAACACGTTTACAATAAGAACAGTAATAGTAATAATTTCAAAGGTAATAAATTTAACAATCGCAATGAACGTAGCAATAGGTACAATAATAGAAATAATAAAAATAATGGTAACATAAGAATTTGGAGAAATAGGAACTCCAATAATGAAAATAGCAGACATCGTAATGGTCCTCCAAATATTGAGGATAATTCTAGTGTTAGATCAGGTGACCAGGGTGAGCATCATTCTCGCTCCAATGTTGATGATTGTGGAAACATAAATACTAATAACATTAGTAATAGTAAACCACTTCCAATTTTTCCTCAGTTGTGTATCCATTGTCAAGGTACCACTTCCACCGTAAAAAATCCACAGGTGCCGGTTGCTGGTAATAGGACGGGAAATAAGGGAACGCCTGCTGGGATAACTAACACTAGCGTTGCCGGGGTTAACCTAGCAACTGCTGAAGTTTCTAGGTTTACTAGTGTGGTCTTTAGAGAGGTCGACTGAGGACCGCTGGATCAAACTTGAGAGACCTATCGATTGTTAAGTACCTGAGATTCAGGGTATTACTTATCAGGACAGTAGTTAGCATCCAACGAGTCTTTCGTAATCGAAGGTGACGATTTGAATTCTGATGAAGCTTGTGGCGTTAGTGAACATTCAGAGACACCTAAGCTTATGGGTAGAATAGCAGGATTCGATATACAACGCATAATAGAGAGTGATTCTCGGGTCAATCTCCTGAATTGGGACACTTGGAAAAGATTTCTTACAAACTTTCCTCGAGCAAAATTAAAAACACTACCTCATATTTTGATTGTAATTATGAAAATTTCAGAAAAAACAGAAAACCGAAACAGACAGGTATGTGATAATAAACAACAGAAAGGGAATGACTTATAAAACAAGAGAAAGACAGCAAAATCAAGTGTGTTTTGTGGATGAAGATAATTTTGAAGGTATGTCTGTACAGAGTCATGAAAGATCAAGCGTAAGACATATTAACTAGGATAGTACATTACAGGATATGACAAATGGAAATCAAATTGAGAGAACACAAGGGCAAAGGCAGCAAATTGGAGAAACAAATCGTAAAAGTAACAGCGAATAACATCATATTTATACCGCGTTCCGAGCGGTGGCCGAAGATCAAAATAACAGACTATCTAAGAGTATTAAAATTAAAAAATGCAGATATAGAGGCAGTAGCATTAATAAATACGGGTGCAACTTCATCGAGTCTGCAATATAAATTTTGCAAGAGGATAAAAGAGAAATACACAGCTGCGCAAATAGATAATATTGGATCAGAATACATATCTGTGAAAACAGTGGAGGTATCCGAGATAAAATCAATCAAAGGAAACTTAATGGGGAATATTGAAGATAAGGCTATGATGCATAGGAATGTATTCGTTATTAATAAATGCCCACATGACAATTTTAGGTCAAGCCATGATTAACTACTTTGACATATTATCGAGTGATAATAAGAGTAATGTCTTTGAAATGAAAAGAGGTGACTTAGGCAGTGTTTCTAATTTTTTGCGATGCCAAAAGGAAGTTTTGGTAAATGAAAAGAAGAATATGTCAACAGTGAAAAAACCGTCGGATGAATTTTTTGTTGTAAATGGACATATAAAAAGACATGAAACTCAGAAGGACAAAAGGCAAGTTGAGGCTAAACAACCTGCAAAACGTGGTAGACCTAAAACCATTATGTAACTATTGTTACATAACTTTAATAAAGAGGAGGTAAAAATTGAGAACGAGAAAAAATAAACCAAAATCAAGAAATGCGAGAAAGCTAAGGTAACAACGAAAGCAACAATTACTGAAAAATGATACTTCCACCAATGAGTGAAGCTTTGATGACGGGAAGATAATCATAATGCATGTAATGATGTTCGTTGAGAATTAAGGACAGAATTTATTAGTAAGTTGTGCGCCTTCAATACCAGTACAATTATAGTAGAACGGTAAATTTGGAAATATGTCTCATGAGGGTAAGATGTTTTTCTGTCTTTTATGACGAAAATTGTTATTGTATGACAAAATATTTTTTTCTTGCAATCGGGGGATTTATGTAAGGTTAATAATTTGTATTGTGCTTTTTATTAAATTTTATTTCATTCAATTGAAACAAATTATTGAATTGATATTGTGTAACAAAATAAACTTGGTCATAAACTTGTGGTTTGCTGCAAGTTTAGGTGTAAAGAAATGTGGCCATAAAATTGTGCTTTGTGTTAAGTGAAAGGAAGAAATCGATAAAGAGAGAACAAAAAAAAAAATGGTGTAAAATAAAACACATAGAAATCTGAAACCAGCATCCATTTTTAAGGTTATTAAGTTTAAGACCCATTTTTCTGTGCTTACTGTTAAGCAAGTGCTTAAGGTAGAAGCTTACAATTTTATTCATGAATTTACAATAAAGTATATTTTTGTCACTCTGTACTGTTATGTATTGCTATTTTTTTTGTTTAAAACATATCATTGGCCAAACCAACTATAACTTAGATCTGTTGTGCAAGGCAGCGAGTGTTCAACCGGTACGGTAAAATCAGTTTTTTTTTCAGTTCTACAAGCTCACTATTTATTATTGGTTTCAAATCAAACACCCTGCTTGACTGAGTTCTTATCGACGTAATAAGCCAACAGATGAGCTTCTAAGGTAGGGTCATTTAGAGTTAGGCAAAGACGATTCCCAACCACTCCGTTCAATAGCCCTTAGCGGAAATTGAACCCATGATCACGCGCGAAGAAAGCGAGTGCGTTACACTCTCGGCCACTACGAGGGCGATATCATAAATCTGTTAATTGTTTTATTTCAACGTAGGAACGATTATATACTATTCATGATCATGAGTTTGTCAAGAATGTTTTGGTTCGATTTCTTTACAATTTTTGGACGTTGGGTTGCCCCTTAATGAATTGAGTTGTTTTAGTATTGGACAATATTCCCTACAACTTTAGATGCATATGGCCACAAGAGTTTGTGACTAAGGGCAGGATAAGGTAGGGGAATGGAGGTCGAAAGTTGTCGGACATGTCTATGTTGAAGTTTCAATCAGAGCAAGGATCTGGTATGACTGAGGTAAAATATGTAAATACATCAGTAAGTATGTTCTACCACTGGTTTCGAAATCCAGGACCTTTGGAATGATCACTTAGTGGAATTCCATGAAACAATCAGACAATCGAAGAACAGCGTTAAACATATACCGTATATATAAAGGGTTTTTGGAAGTTGCTGAATACAAATCAAATTTGGCATTATTGTAAGAAAAAACAAAATGGCGGATCCAATATGTCAATGGAAATTAGTATGTAGGAGTTTTAGTGGTCGCTGTTTCTGACATTTAATATTTTAATTGTATAAAGTATAATTTTCTGTGATAATTCATTTATATAACTGTAATGTTGCAGTTGACGCTTAATTTGCAATGAAACTTTAACAAATATCAGCACAATGCTGTTGTAAGAACTGCATATACTTTAATAATATATACTGAACTTATCAACATGCACGGCAGTGCATGAGCCAAGTTCTTCACGTCAGAAAACGTTAGCACTGCCAGAACCATGTTATACAGGAACAAGAGTTTATGGCAAAATCGACGATTTGGGGGCCCCGTAAGAAAAAAGATGTTAAAGATAGGAATATGAGATTTTGCCGTTAAGGAGATATGGTAAATATGTGCAGATGTACAAAATTTCATATTCGTATCTCAAACTATGTTCTAGTTGTGGACCCCTGAAATTGCACATTTTAGGCTAACTGACTCACTCACTCACTCACTCACTGACTGACTGACTGACTCACTCATCATATTGTTTAGAGTGCTTGGAGTAAGCTAGAAACATTAAATTTGGTATGAAGGTAGAGGATGATAAGTAGATAAAGGAAAAATTGCGACATTTTGAAAAGGTCGCCATCTTGGATTCAAAATGGCCGCCAAACCTAAAATTTCAAAGAATACACAGCCTAAACGGCTAAAGATAGAACAGTGAAATTTGGTATGAAACTACATCATTGGTAGCAAATTAAGAAAACTTTTTAAAAATTTGAAAAAGTCGCCAACTTGAATTCAAAATGGCCGCCAACCCTAAACTTTTAAAGAATACACAGCCTAAACGGCTGCCGCTAGAATAATGAAATTTAGTTTGACAGTACAACATTATTTGTAGAATATGAAAATATTACAAAATATCTCTAAAGACGCCATCTTGGATCCAAAATGGCGGGCGTCATAAATCCATTTTCCAACTGCTTGAGCCAGAGATACGAAATTTGGCATAATGATGTATTATCAAGAGTAGTTTAGGAAAACATAACAACGTTTTAAAAAATTCACCATCTTTGATTCAAAATGGCAGCTGAAATACCATTTTTCACATCGTTCGAGATAGAGAAATGAAATTTGGTATGACAGTGTATCATCACGAGTATGTCACGAAAATATAAGAAAACGTTAAAAATGTGTCCATCTTTTATCCAAAATGCCCGCCTAAGACCCACTTTATAATGACTGAAGCTAGAGAAACGAAATTTGGTATGAAGGTGTACCATTACGAGTAGGTTAGAATAAATTCGGCTCGT
>JAGDQP010000094.1:168780-222917 GCA_022664845.1 Lepisma saccharinum
TCGCGCCAAGTTCCTTTGTTCCTGTTACATGCTGTCACCAAGGAACTTGGCTCATCCGTCTCCCATTTCACACCTTTTTAGGGCTAAAGAATATATATATACACTACAAACAATATCAGAAACAAACGTCTTAATTTAAGTAGTTCTCTAAATTTAAGACACGACTGACTAAATATAAGTCGCGATAAACATTTTACCTTCAGAACGTATGGCAAATATGGCTTATATTAATACGTTTGGTTTTTCAGTGCAATCATAATTATACACACAACTGCTGTCTTGCCGAAGAACAATTGACAAAAACATAAAATGGCAAGAATGGACAGCTGTTTCTTTAAATTTATCAAACAGTGATTTCCGAAGCTGGGAATATTAATTTTCAGGCGGAATGCCATGGGGCTTTTAAATTATGTATCGTGAATCTTTTACGATATGATAAATTACCAGCTGTTTCAATCGTTTAAATAGTATAATAACAATTATAATTATTGTATATGTATCGAAATGTACGAATATGCTTACTTTCAATATATATTTCCATGATAATGACAGTTGCACTAACGTAGATACACAGATATTCTGCACAAGCAAACGTAAGGATATATGGTGCCTTTGAAAGTGTCGTGCTCGACTTCACACTTCATTAGAGGTTATAAAAGTCACGTGCTCACTTTGGGCGTTATAAATGCTTGTTTCCAAGGCTACAAGTACCAGCCTAACTATTTAGAAACTTAAAAGTCCCATACTCAAACCATTTGGGGGGTGGCTTTTGGCTACATTTTCGGCATTTGGGACCCCTGTGCGTTGTGATGGCTATTCGACCGGAGTTATCGACATTTGAGTGCGGGATGATAGCTCGGGCTTGACGAATGGGGCATATGCCTTCGGAAGAGGTCCATATATTGAACATTACTCACTCCGCAGTTCTAAGAGTGGATCCAGAGTACCGCATTGAAGGCATTACGACCCATCAGGGACAACACTGTGGCCGCCTACGGCAGCTGAATGACCGCGACCGGAAAGTTCTGTTCATGAGCAGATTCGTGCAGCCAAATACAAAAGCAGCAGTGCATGATATATTAGAAGAAATCAATGCAGCACGCCCAAGAACGTCTTTCTGAGGTCAGTGCAGCGCAATTTGGTCTCCATGGGGTATCACAGACGAAGACCTACACCTGCATCGGCATTAATCGCTGACCATCAGTTGTGAGAACTTACATTGGACCGGAAGCACTTGGATTTGGCCTTAAAGAACTGGCAAGGTACGGTAGTGAGATGAGTCACGTTTGCAATTAGTACTAGCGGTCTGAGTGTGCCTCGTACATCCATGAGACCATGGACACAAGTTGTCAACAAGGTATTGCTCCATCATGGTGTGATGCGTGTATAGCTGACATAGTTTTGGTCTTCTGGTCTGCTTGAAACGGACATTTACCGGCCAGCTCAATGTTCAGCTGTTTGTTGACCATCTCCAGTCCTTTACGCACTTCGTATGCTGCCAGAAAATGACAATTTTTTGGATGACAATGCACCATGTCACCGGGCCTCAATGGTGAACGATGGGCTTGAGGAACATTCGAGCTAATTCCAACTCGTGATTTGGTCCCTTAGATACCCGGACATTAACCCTATGGTGCATTGTGGAATATCATCGAACGGGCAAAATGTACCCAATATCCGTCACCTGAAACAACCACCGTATTGTGGACGGTAATCGAGACAGCATAGCTGCCCATCCCTTCAACAGACTACCAGAGACTTCCAGTGTCACTGCCAAGTTGATCTACTGCATCTCCCGTGCTCGAGGGTGCTCCACACGTTATTAAGTAGTTATCCTATGGCTTTTGACACTTCAGTTTGTTATAATGACACAGATAACTTATTTAAGTTAGAATATGTTCATTGTAAGTAAATTACTTGTTTCGAAAAGAATGACCCGCGCATATTTAGGTGTCACCTCTTCGTAAACTAACTTCAAATGAGAATTTCGACCTAAGTGTACACAATAGTTCTTAAGTTTACGTTCCAAAGATGATGGATTATGTAAGCTATAATGATTCCCCTTTGGCTACTTTTCTAATTAACCAACACACTGTAATTCGTAAAGTTATTAAAGGTAAGTACGTTTTCCTTTTAAATTTGAAAGATAAGTACATATTGTCTAGCCTATTGGAACATATTATGGTTGAGATATATGAATTAATAGAAATAGGAGATATAGATATTTAATAAAGATTAAGTACTTTCACAAAGTAATATGGATTGAAAACGGTAGTACAGATTTCTGATAATTACTGGTCGAGTTCCTCACTAGTATAGATTGAGTATAAACAACTATTAAACAGTTATGGGTATGACAGTTCAACTAAGATAGAACGATATGCAAATATTCTTATTGACTTAACATTTTAAAACAATAAATCGTTGGAAGGACAGCAGAAATCTGACTGGAAACGGGATAACGTCACAGGTAGTGACTGAAAGTCCAATGCAAGTAGAGTTTTAACTTACACTTGATATCACGAACTGGAGCAGGAGTTCATGTTAAAGATCTAGCTGGGAGTCATTAGAGCTAAAAGAATCTGCCTAGAGAAATGTCTCATATTTGTGGAGGAATATAACAAAAACTGCGTCAAACTTACATGTTTACGGAGAAGTATCTGTCGTTCTGCTGACTTCTGCGGAAACTTAAGTCTGGTGGCGGTGCAAATAAATTTCTTGGAGCTAGAATTGTAGGGCAACATTAGAAAACGTCGCAGATAGCCGGAGAGCTTCTCCAAAACTGCGTCAAAGTGCAGCGTTTACGAATGCGACTGTGTTCAGCTGCAGTTCCAGAGACAGTTGATACAGCAGTAAGGTTGGTACTGCCTGGAAAGTGATATCTTCTCTGATGGGTGAAACAGCAATTGATGTTGCTGGAACGCTGGGGTGTCCTGGCTACAACCTATTAAAACATAAGTGACGTTGTTCAATTATACATTCGGCAGAGACGCTGATATATATTGTAACAATGCCCAAATACAACATTCGATGATGTCAAGTAGGGATGCTGAAAATGAAACCAGAAATGACAGACTAGTAGGAAACTGAATATTGCAGCTGGTAATGTTGGTAGAACTGCATACAGGATGGCCTTAATAGACTGTTTTAATACTGTTGTATTTCGATGGTGTCCGTCACTGGTCATCTGGGGCTGCTGGAGCTGACTGGAAGGTGACTGCCCGAAATGGAGCTAGTAGCTGGAAGGGCCTGGGTCGCCTGCAGTTAACTTGCTTAGTTTCATCGTTGACAACATCTGATGAGAACGGATTCTCTACTGGGGACGACATAAGGCTGATATTGATGGTCAGAATAACACGAAAATAATATTAATTTATTTTCTTACAATTGGTAAACTTACTGACTGGGTTCAGAACTATCTTTCAAAATTCCAATTGTTGTCTGGTTTCGAAACAAGTGCAAAAATAGGTAAAGTTTTAAAAAAAATAAAGTAGTAGTTAAATCTTTATGTTTGCAATTGTGAAAGTAACACAGTAAACATGTTTCGGTAAGAGACTTAAAGTGAAACATAGAACTGTCAGCATCACGGGAATCCTACGAAAATATTGTTGTATAAAACAAAAGTGAAACTTGCTGAAAAATGTTATTTGTAGAGAAACAGTGAAATCGAAAATTTTGATGTTATACCCTGAGAGCTAACATGTTTACAGAAACAAAAGTTGTTTTGTTAAATTGCTGAAAGTGAAAGGAAATAATATAAACATAACAGAAAGAAAATTGAACATAACCGTTGTCATAATTTCAAGTCGAGTTGCACAGTAGTATAGATTGACTATAAACAACAATCCAATAGTTATGGATATGACAGCTGGATTAACATAGAATAGTATACAAGTATTCTTATTGGCTTAACCCTTTTGCAGTCAATAAAATTAGAGCATAATGGCTTCTGAATAATCAAGGAAGTCTTTACTGCAAAATGCAATATATTAATACTCAGAATGACTGTCGACAAACAAAGATCCTGTTAATATTTAACTATGGAGTATGCCTAATCACATTTTGTAAGTGGAGAACAACGACTGCAAATGATGGCCTCAAAGGTGTACTAAAGTGATTGTCTTTGATTTCTACAAATGTATCTACGCAAGACAACTTACGTTAAGGGCGAGATTCAGCCTTCCCTGCTGCCTTCTTAAATGTTGAACAATAGCAATAAGAACAGAGTCGTTGAAGAGACTCCGAAGAAGTGTGATTTCTGTTAAGACAAGCAACCTTTATATACTGCCAAATTTGAAAATTGTGATTAAAATAGAAGTATGTTTTCGTCAAGGAATTTCTATTTCAATATAAATTTTGGTCGTCCAAAGTTTTATGTTTTAACTTATTTTACCAGATTTTTGAATACTGATTCAAGAATAAAGATTACATTGTTCATACCGTTAACGCCTGATTTTGATAATGCAATGTTGATTTAATTATATGTTGTTCACACTCTGGCAGATGTTTGTATAGTATAATACAATATTAATGCGCGCTACACAATAACAATTATAACCATGTCCTTACTTCTTGTTTTCAGGTTGTGTCTAATTTACAACGAGCCAGCTGTTGTAAGTAATACATGTGATTCTCTACTTTGTGTAATTCATACAAGCACATGAAGGGTTTAAATGCATAAGATCGAAAGAACATTTAAAAATAATGATACTAATTTTTCGTTTTAATCATTGTCTTACGTTTGGCAATCATTTACGATAAATAGGAAATATATAACGATGTGGCAAATTGGCCAATTTTTCCTACGCGGGTGACACGAACGATTCGGGTGTAGCAGCATATGTCATATTACATTGTCATCGTTAAAAGCTTTCTTCTAACGATGTACTAGTAAATAGAAAAATTGCAAATGAATTTTGTTCGCTTCGCGTCGCCCGCTTCCGTCTCTACTCAATTACATACGACATTAAAATTGAAAAGTACAATTTGTTTCTTTCGCTTAGCTTTGCATCAGGAATTACTAACCGACCACTCAGGACAATGACTTATACGCAAAATTCGACTTTTTAAAAGTTTCGATTATCACTTGCGTCAGTTAGATTCTAAGCCTCTTATAGATAATATAAATAGTATTTTAAAATTTATTTATTTATTAGGAAAACAACAAGCTAACGCCTATTTACAGTCTTCGATTACATAAAAAAATAATATAAATTGGACACACAACAATATAATTATTTCAAAGAAGAAAGAAAGCACAATTTAACCCCAATTACTAGATCTAAGCAAAGTCATTAATACCGTTTCCACAAGATGGAATAAAAAATTTATATAAAACAAAACAAAGATATTAATAGACTGTTCATAAGATAGAATAAAAATATATAAACCCAATCACACAGAACAAAACAAAGACTTTAATATATTTTGTCCACAATGTAGACATTTAGTTGTTTATTCTCTCACATTGAGTCAATCTAGATCGTATACCCGTTTTTGTCGTATTGCTGATATGTGTCTCGTTATATTCTTATAAGTACTTATTATAGGTAGCAGGAGATCGCCATATGTGAGACTTTAACATAGAATTTATTCTTGGCTTTTTCCAGAAGAAAACAATATTGTTGTCCATATGAGTTCTAACTGATTGGACTTTTATAATAATAGCTGCGGTTAAGTCTATACAATCAACTTAATTATTAAATATTTTCGAAAGAAATATAATATCGTTAATAGTTCTCCTTTTCTCCAACGTCAGAAGATCATAGCTCTCTGCCAGAAACGACGACGAATCAAATTTTGGATAAAAACCAGTTTGTTTCTATGCTCAGAATAAAAAAAAATGACTATATGATCTCAATTGTCTTAGAATATTTACTGCGTTGTGGATTCCATATTATAGATTCATATTCCAATTTCAATCCGACATAGTTAAATTACCGTAACGTGAGAACCTGTGGATTATTAAATTCTTTTTCTAATCTCATGATTAATACTAAGTTTTTATATGCTTCTTTTTTTAATGGTCACAATATGAGTGTTAAACGTTAAATGTGCATCAAAGATTACACGCAGATATTTTACTGAGTTAGTATCGTTTAATTTTAAGCCGTTAATTTGTATGTGTACTTACTCTTATTTTTAAGTTTAGTTAAGGAGACAGTTTTGCATTTATTAACATTTATGAAAATATTATTATCCTCACACCACTTAGCAACATTGTTTATTTAACTCTGAAGTTTACTGCAGTCTTCAATACAGGATATTTCCAAATATATTTTTGGTCATCAGCAAATATGACTTTCTTAGAGTTTATAATGCAATCTGATAAGTCGTTAATAAATATTAGAAATAGAAGATGTCCTAAATTTGATCGTTGAGAAACACCTGATCGAACTTCGTATTGCCTGCAAATAAATTATTTGTAAAGAATAAACTGTTTATGATTTTTTAAATACGAAGCAATGAACGTTAATGAATGGTCTGTAAAATTACAGTAGCTGAGCTTACGTAAGAAGATGTCATGACATACAGTATCAAATGCTTTTGCCAGGTCAATGTAGATAACATCATTTTGTCCACCTTTGTCAAAACCTGATGCTATGTAATCAGTAATTACAGCCAGATTTGAGTCTGTTGACCTTTTAGTAAGAAAACCATGCTGAAATTGTGGTATTGCACTTCGAACATGATTAATTATTATATTGTAAATAACACTTTCGAACACTTTAGCAAAGGAAGATAGTATTGAGATAAGTCCATAGTTTCTTGCTTCATTTTTAGAAGTTCATTTTGGAATTGCACAAACAATAGCTTCCTTCCATTTATCCGAAAATGTAGCCGTTTTAATTGATAATTTAAAGATACACTGTAGGGCAAGTTTAAGAATTTCTCGGCAGCCTTTCACGACATAGGGAGGTACGTGGTCTGATCCGATTGTTTTTTTGGTTTCAATTTCTTTATTGCATCCTCTATTTCTTCTAATGTTACACTCAACAGTTCGAATGAATCTATTGAACTGCATTTGTTCTCTAAATCATTTATTTCATATTTTGCATATGATTTTTATATACTGATTGAAAGTGACTTGCAAAACAATTTTCAATCTCATCAATACCATAGATTACTTGTCCATTGTATGTCATATTTGCAGGTGGAAGATGTGATTTTTTTCTTGATAGACTCCCGAAAGTTACTAGGGTCACGTAGAATAGTATTTTCGATATCGGTTAAGAGCTTTTCGTAAGCTAATTGTATGTCTTTTTTTACTTGTTTTCGCAATTGGACAAATTCTCTATAATGATAATGAGAGTTTCCATTTTTTTTTCATTTCTTATGATGCTATGATTTACGTTTGATATTGGTAATGATTTCTCTGGTAAACTAGCATTGATATGAATTTGAGGTCATTTTCTTTGCTAGAACACATTTATCCATAGAATCATAAATTATTTGACAAAACCTAGCAAGAGCTTCATTGACATTATAATTTTTTTTCTAAACATTCCCAGTCAATTCTAGCTAGTTGCCTATACAGAAATTCAAAATTGGCTCCCCGGAAATTAACTTCTAATGTTGTTTTTTTAATTTGGTTTTTGAAGGCTTAGTATAACTTATTCTAATTAACAGTGCAGGATGGTGTTGATCTTCTTTCACATTAGGAGAAGTTTCATGTTCAACCTTGACCCTTTTGATGTTTGTTAGAAATAAATCTCAAGTCCAACCGTCCTTGTTTGTTATGTGGTTAGTGATTCTAATTCAAAATATGTCATAAAATGTATTAATTACTGACATTTTGCTGTGGCATTTGCGATTTTTAAGTTTGGCCCCTCTATTTCAGGAATGTTAAAGTCTCCCAGAAGAAAAACTGTACTACCCGGTGAGCGTTCAAGCGGTGAATTAGGTTAAAATAAACCATACACATGTACACAGACAAAGAATTTCTTACAAATTTAACGAGCATGCAGTCAAGATCATATTCTATACTATCCGTTTGAGAAACATAATATTTTGTTATACTGCTAGAAATACTCCCCCTCCCCAACATTTGTCACGCATTTCTGTATTCTTATCTCTCCTGAATAGCACATAATGATCGTCAAAGAGTTCAGATTCATAATGAGAATCTCCCAACCATGTTTCCACTAATGTTACTACACTGTAATTACCTGATAAAATATTACAATATATTTATTTTGTTTTGTTCCTATCACCATTGATGTTTGGGAAAAGTAGATCTAAATAAAAATCACAAAAATCATTCTTTCAATAACACTTGCTTTGCTGTTGTCCTCTTTTGTGTTTCAAGAGAAACACCGGCGTCCTTCCTACCTGATTGAAAGTTAATATTTCTTGGTTGTCAGCAGGAGGCCTACCCCTCCTTCCCCCGAAGCTGAGAGTTCAGCAACCTTAAACTTTTCCTAGATACAGCTCCATGTTTATTTTTAGCCGGGTCGCTAAGCACATTGCCGTTACCAACAATAGCACAAACATCTGTTTCTTGAACACACGATTACAGTGATTAAATGCTGTCATTCGAGACAATGGCCAGAGGACTGCCAGATTTCTCTTGAGCGGACGTTACAGCCGGAGCATTCGAAACCGGGTTATCACTATTCATAGTCACATTGCATTTGTTTTTAACTGTTGTTGTGCCTTCACTCACTAAAGGATTGTTTCCGGTTTCAAAGTCCCATGTACTGTACTTCCTCCTGTCTATCACTAAATATTTATATTGTAGATGAGCACTGAAATATTTTCTTATAGCTTCTATCGTGTGTTCCTTCAGTCGATTTCTTTCATTACTAACAGTTGCTGAAAAGTCTTCATCTACGCATATCTTGGTACCACGTAATAAATGTTTATTTTTAAGTATTTTTCCTTTTTTTGTCCTTCAATAATTTACACACTATCGGTCTATTTCCTTTTATGGCGTTTATCCTGTGTGCTCGTTGAATGTCATCATTATCGATTTTTACTTTCAGTTTGTTTTCAAATAAGTTGCGCAACTTTTCTTCAGTTTCAGTCCATGTCTCTTGATCTGCTTCCTGTAAGCCGTACACTACAACATTTTGTCTTCTTGATCTATTTTCCAAATCATCTACCTTGTTCTCCAGCCATGTGGTTTAGTCTTGAATATCATTAACATCTTTGCAAACGTTTTCAAAATGGTTTTCAACAGATGCAAGTCTATTACTTAACTTGTCCAATATTTCCCTCACTTGTTTAAGTTCACTTGTTATGCTCTCCTTTATACTATGCATTGCTGGCATTATGTCCTTCATATCTTTTGCATCTGACCTATGGTCCGGGTCCCGGTTCGGTTCCACACATGATATTAAGATAAATGTTAATATTACATTGATGTAGAAGTCTCAGAAATCCAAAATGGGCCCACGATTTAAAAATTAGTTTTTGATCATATATTTTAAGTTATTTTCAGATTAACTGGGCATTTTATGATACTGAATGGAACTTAAAATCTCCTATCATTAACTAATTTTAAATAACAATAAAACGTTCTCGGTTAATCTAGTACGGAAGGCCCCATTTAAGTCCAAGATGACAGCCATTTACTCAAACATCTTTTATTACCAGACTTGATTAACTTTCTTGTCCACATACTTTCAGGTTGTAACTTTTTTAATCTGAATTTTAGATCAACGATATTTACCAATTCTAATTTAATTCAATGACTCTTCAAATCCAAGATGGCATCCATTTATTCAAATATATTTATTTATGATTCGATTTAGCTGTCTTGAGATGCTGACTTCCTCAAAATGAATTTCATACCATTGAAATATATTCACAACCTTTAATAAAGCATTTTGGAAATTAAAGACGGCGGTTATTAGTTAAACAAAATTAATTAATGGCACACTTGATTGAAGTGTGGCGGGTTAGTGAAACTAAAATTTGTACATTGGGGTATCTGGTATTCGTACTATGTAACCCACGCGTTAAACCTCAGCAGCAGTGAGTTGACATGTGCGGTTGCATCCTCATCCGTCACAGACTTGAGCCATTTCTGGACAGAATGGTGATAGAGGATGAAAATTGGGTCTTCTACCATAACGTTACAAGCAAACGGCAGTGGATACCTAAAGTGGGGCGCAGGAACTGTGCAGAAAGAGGAACTCTACCCTGCAAAGTGATGTTGAGTGTTTGGTGGGATGATCCATTTTGAGCTCTTCACACTTAACCAGACCAGCAAAGCATATGCCAGCAGCTTGAACACCTACCGACTGCATTGTTGGAGAAACGCCCTGCTTTGGTTAATCGCAAGGGTGTGTTCAACTTTGGTTATAACTCGCGCCCATACACAGCAAGAAGGACATGTGCTAAGATCGATGGAAATGGCTTCGAGAAACTGCACTTGCTGGCGTTTTTACTAGCTTTTGCACCAACAGACTACTGACTTTTTACAGACTGCAAGATACTGGGAAATGATGATGATGTGCGACGAAAAGTGACCCAGTTCTTGGCCTCCAAACCGGTGACTTCAGCGGTGGATTAAACAATTGGTTGACAGCTGGCAGAGTGTTGTGGAGTCGTATTGAGACTATTTTCCTAATCAACAATAATGTGCCAGGTATGTTATCGTTATTTTCCACAAGGTACACACATACGATAATAGTTATGAGATAAGCTGAAAAATTCTGGCTCGAAGAAAAAAAAAGGGTGATGGAAACAACTGGTCCAGAGCAGTCCGTAGAACAGGAAAGTTCTACAAACCGTATGACTACATCGAACACAAGTGTATTATGCTATCTTGGACGTCAGTTTGGATTCTCGGGAGTATTACATCAATTTCAAAATGCCACAATATCTTAAAAAATGACCTTGCAGGTATGCCTTGTGGTCATCTTGCCAAATTTCATGCTTTCATTTAAAAAAAAGGAGATTCTTTTCTTAAACAATTCGTATTAAAAATATATTTTTTTTTGCATGACTAAAATAGAAACATGGGGTGCGCTCTCATATACAATTACTTTATAAATTCTTCAATTGGTGCGCCCAATATTTTCCCTTTAGTCATGCATAAACAAATTATTTGTTTACTTTTTAGTAATGATTTAAGAAAAGTGTGTCTCTAAAAGCGTTATTATTATTAATAATAATAATAATAATAATAATAATATTATTATCATTAGCATGCGATTTAGCCCTATTTCGGTGTTCGAATACATTTTTTCAAGCTAATCCCAAATCTCTATCTCAACGAATCTCAAAGTTGTGTGATCCAATTCCTAACGTGTTATGCAGCCAGTCAAACACTTCATCGTTTCAGGCTAGTATTTACTTTAGAATAAAGAAGTTCATCTACAATATTAAAATACGCTTTAAAATATATAAATATATATAAAAATATGAAAGTAACAATGGAATGTTGTGTTGTTACTCGACTTACGTCGCTATGCTAATTTTCATCACTTTATGACGTCGGAAAATGTGATAAATTAAAGTTGCGATATTTGAGGACACCACGAACATTCTGAAGTAAAGAAAATCCTGTAAATAGTACACAATATTTCACCAAATAGGCCGAATTATAGCAAAGATATTTTAATAATGACAGCCATCTTGAATTGTGATGGTTTGTGGGTATATTTAAAAGCAGTTTCCGCGTTCATAGAATGTCAGGTTTGTGTTCGGTACCGTAAAACAAATTTAAAATTTGAAAGTCCTTAAATTACTAGAATCAGTTAACGATGAACTTCTGTACTCCATATTGGAATTTTGGGACTCCTACATCAATTTCAAAGTACCTTAATATTTTAAATTGACCTTATATGTACGTCCAGTCATAATGTCAAGTTGCATACTTTTCCATGGAAAAAGTGCACAATTTTTACCTTTGCTTTATGAGTATTTTAACAATTAGTTACAGTGTTCAGATAATGCCAGATTTGTCTCCGGTACCATAAAACTAATTTAAAATCTGAAAATCACTCAAATACTATAACCATAATTAATTATGAAATGATGGACGCTATTTTGGATTTTCAAAACTCCTACATGAATTTCAAAGGGCCTCAAAATCTTAAAAGGACATTACACGTATGCGTAGTCATCAGGTCAAATTTCTTGATTTTATGAAAAAGTGCATAATTTTGTACATAATCGGCCCCACTAATATACTAAATCATTCACCCATGCAGCTAACTTCAGAATTCAGCTAAAATAAATAAAACATTTTAAAATAAAACCTGAACATTACCGAAGAATCTAAGTTATTTTGATTACTAAAATGGATGTTAGTTATTTCAAGTTTCCGCTCATTCTTATATCTTCCCCGAATCACTGTTTCGAACTTTCATATACCAATCATTCTTGATTCTTCATTTGTTCATAATTCATTAAAATGCATATAGTTAAGATTGTTCCTAAACTCGTTTTCAAAAAGAACGTAACCTAGTTAAAACTATAACTAGGTAAATGCTCGTTCATGTCTCTACAAAAAGTTTGTGTTAAATCATCCATTGATGAAATTCTAAATAAAGATACATTGAAATATACCCAACAGAGTTTGATAATTTACCTTTATCCTACGTCGCTCAATAAGATATGAAACACAATATGTATGTTTAGATATCGTTACACAGCTCTATTTCAAGATAGGTTGCGTTAGGTTAGTATCTTAAATACGTATAGTTAATGTTACTGATTATTACTAAAGCGACATGTTTTACCCATGCTACTTGAAACTTTACTTAATAACTATATATAAAATTTCATGCTCAAAGCATAGTAGATGATTGTTCAAAATTCGTACACTAAACATTGTCCATGATAAGTGTATTTGTTAGTTTAAAAACACAACAACAAGCACGTTTTACTTGACGAAATCATGAATCGCAAGTAAAATGTTCTGTATAAATAAACATGTTCTAATAGAGATTTATTTCCACAACAGAAGTTACGTATTTTAGTTTGGATCAAATTATGAAAGATGTTCCATACTAATCACTAGCAATAAAGTTTGCGCAATTCACATGATAGAAAGTATTTTATTTTTTAAGTGACCGTCACCAAAACTAATTACTTTGATACGTTAGATTTGGTTAAGTTGTTATTGTTCCAACACTTTTTATAAGTTTTTCAGATGTTGTTTTGCTTCTTTGAGTTGTTCCTGCTTCATAATATCTTCCAAATTTTTATTTTGTTGCTTAAATAAAGGATTTAAACGTTTGTGCAACAATTCTTAATTGCTAATCCATTTTATAAGATCATCCTGCCAACGATTTGTGCTCGGGTTTTCACATCTGTCTGTTGTTTGTTAATAACATTATCTGGACTGCAAGATGTTTTTCTCTTTATCTTTGAAGAGTCTTTATGATCGTCAAATTTCATTTGTTGAGTTTTGACAGTTGGTTACTGAAAGTGATTCCAGTTCAGGTTCTTTTGAGGAATCACTTAACTTTTCTAATTTTCAGTTATCGTTATTATATTTTTTATTCTGTGTGACACGGTCTTTACAAGTTGATACTAGTTTATCTAACTTAAATATATAAGTTCAAAATTTAACCATAACACTTTTAATGATTGTTGATTTTGATGATCAGATGTTTTGATCGTTTCTCTTAGATCATTGAAATCATAAATTGTTGCAAAATTTTCTTTGCCACTTTTGTCGTGTTTTAATATTTATGTAGCACATCGTGTTGAGTACAAGTTACACCTTTAAAAGTCCAATTTGGGTAGATAATTCTAGTCCTTTTAAGTCTAATACCATCACAGGTAAATCAATTGTGGTCACAAGACATATAATGTCGAATTGTTGAGTTAATATAGAAATAGTTAATCTTATTGTACATAATATTTCGATCTCAGTTTCCTGTAACATCTTGATCGTTTGTATTTCGGGACGCAAATTTGAGACATCTGCTAGTTTCATAACAGTAGATAATGCAATGAGATTCTTATCCAAGAATGCACTCAAAACACATGGTATCTTTTGTTCTTTGATGTTCATTTTAATGATATTTTTTTGGCAATTTATATAGATGAACGTTAGATATACTATGATCTTGTCTTAACATCAAGATGTCATTAAAAAATCTAGCCGGTTTAGTTGTAGGTGTTAAATCCAAATTCTCCATAATAGTGTTGTCCATTTTAAGATATGGGATATAATATACTATCATTTGTGTTGTTTTTTCATCTGTTTTTTTTTTCTTGTTTTTCCTCGATCGGCATATTTCAGATATGTGACCCAGTTTTCCACAGAGAAACAGTTTCAATTTGGCAGCAAAACATTGTTCGTATAAATGTTTATCACTATGCGTACAACCACATCTGTAGCAGATCCTATTTGAACTTGGTTATATTTATTTCGTTTTCTGTTTTCTGCTATTGATCTGTTGTTTGTGATGAAATTCCTAGGATCTTAAAGTCGATTTGTTCAATTGGTAGAACGAATTGTATCTCTATCTATTTGCTCTTCAATTTTTGTTAGGTCTATAGCACGCCCTTAAGTTAATTGTTATCTGTTAGAAAACGTTACGTTATCTTCCCTAAATATGCCAGCAACGACTTAATTTCTAATCATGTTTTCTAGTTGATCTTCATATTCGCAAGGCATAGACTGTCTTCTTAGAACATGTACAAAATCTGCAAATGAATGTAAAGGATTCTCTCAGAGCATGTGAAATTTAGAATGCTCTACAATATCGTTTCCTTTCGCTGGGTAATGTTGCTGTAAAGCAATTATTATTATTTCCTTGAATGATTATTCTTGAAGTTTCTTAGATAAGAATATATCATTGAGCGTAGAAGAAAGTTAATTGTCAATACTTGCTAAAGATAAGGATACCTTCCTTTTTGATTTAATGACATGAGCTTCACAATATGTTTTTAAAGTATTCTAAATATACATTGATGTCCTTTAGATGTGGACTAGACATTTCCATTTGCATAGTAGATAATATGCTGATGTTTCCCACTCACACTGTTCCAGAATAAGTTGTCAGTAAGATGATAATCCCTTGTTGGGCACATTAAGTTCCAACTCCTGCAACGATTGCATCATCAAATATGCTAAGATTTTTTTTTTTTTTTTTTTTACAATTTTATACATTATGGTTTTCTTCATGTCCTGATACAATTTGCACATAGTTAATGTTACTATCCTCGCTTTTGCTTTCTTAAATGCAATTTAGCAAGTAGCGGTCTCCCAAATAAATCCATTTCAAATTGGAGACGACAGCTATATGACTACAAAATACACACCAATTTAGCATTAGAAAGCTTTATTAAAAACTATTAAACTATTATCAACAAACTGCGTTCACAAACACCTGGTGATATGGTGACAAGTACAAGCAGGAAAACGCATGTTAAATGCATCCATAAAATCGAATATGAACATGAAGAAGAACGTCACTAACTACTGCCCAATGAGGACAATGCTGACAAAAAATATTCACACATACTCAATTACAACCAATAAGGATAGAATTCTCAATTTCAAACTAGCAATAAAATATAAATAAATTATCTCGTCAATCCTTACACGAGTAATTGCCTTAGAGAGGGAGGTTACATGCAATTTTTCAAATTGGATCCAATTTTTCCTATGGCACTATAAGAAATGAGAAAACAAATCATGCAGAACAATAAACAATTTATATTCAATATGTTCTGAGGAAAAATATATTTATGTCAATATTTGCCGTTAAAAATGTGACACCGAAAAGATACTTCTGGTTAATGAAAATTTTACAGAATATGTAGACCATGGAATAATAAATAATTCAGTAACACGACAGTTCCGTGATGCACGACAGATTCCGGGTATGCAATCTAGGAACAGGGATCGGAGACATGTTAGAGAGCCCCGGTGAATTGATAAACGACTGTTGGTGTCAGTGTGTCTTTATGGTCAAAAGATTCCCCGTAATCCAAAGTAGCAGCCACCAGGTAGCTCTGATCTTGGAAGAATTGTAACATGTCACGAGTTTGTTCACCGTTCCGCGACATTGGTGCCCGTATTGGACGAACTGCGTCCACAGTGCAGTGAATCTGGACTCGGTGGCTCTGCGGAGGTACTACGCAACTACATACTGGATCTCAACAACCGCGCCATACCATACGAGAGATGGCTTCTGCATATGAGTGTGGTGGATCGAGCAGCCACATCCCGAACATTGGCATATGTTGCATGATACACAAGGTCCCTAGGAGCAGTTTTACGTCTTTTGGCATAGCGGGACATATATACACGCCACCCATTGCTTCGGCTTCCGCTGACTGCAAATCATGTGCGTATGATCGACTACAATGGTGTCGTGAACATCGCGTATGAAGAGGCGAATAGCTTGAAATCCTCTTTTCATATGAATCTCGTTTCTGTTTACAGCATGACGGTGTTGCATCCGCATCTAGCGGTACAGTGACGTTAGATTGGGTGACTCTAATCGTTTGCTTCTCTACCTCGGTACGACACTGGATGTTATTTAGTGGGGTGTCATTGAATTTCGTCCCCGCTCGTGTTTCCTACACATTGATTGACATATCACCAGTCAACCGTATATCGAAAACGTGTTGGGTTCGGTTTTGTTTCCTCATTACCGGGGACAACATATCAGCAGGATAACGTCCGCTCACATGTGGCATGTGATGGCCTAGCCTTCCTAGCTGGACACAATGTGTCCCTGCTTTCTTGGCCGGCGCGTTCATCTGATCTCTCGCTGATTGAACACGTCTGGTCTATGATGGCACAACGCCTCTCACGTCAGAGCTCTCTACTACGGTTGATGAGCTGTCGCATTGTGTCGAAGATGCAAGGTTTGCAATATCCAGGAGGACATCTAAAAGTTCATCCTCTATATCTCGTCATGTTGCAGCCGTTCTGAACGTCCGTGGTGAATCCACAGACTACTGACCTTCAGCAGATCTGTTCTTCTCTCGCCATGTTTTACGACTCACACAGCTACTTGTACCGTACGGTATCTAGCTGGCAAATTTGGGGCTGGTATCTTCTATCATCCTTTGTGTTGCATTTGTATTGGCAAGCAGTGCAGTTTTCTATCACTTTGATATGTTCTGAAATGTGTTACTTCAGACTAATTTGATATTTCGTTATGTGAATAAGTGCATGATATTAAGAGTTTCTGTAATTTTCTGAGGGTAGGAAAATACCTGAATATGAAGTAAAATCATAAAAAACTCACTCGCTTTCTGCTTATTTCTTCTGCTGTCAGAGTAAGTAATCTAGTTGTCTCCTATAGTCAGGCCGAAATTTTCCTTACTGTCAAATGTAACTAAAAGATGAACGAAATTCGGATCTGATTCATGAGCCATCTTGCTTTATTCTTATTACTTACAAGGTATACTACCAGACTTTGAGTGGGAGTTTGCGTTAATGTCGATTGCTATGAAATTAACTACTTAGCTTATGAATGAAACACATTAAGACAAAAACGAGAAAACAAAATTTAATTATGCAACTAAAAGACAACATTTGAAAAATAAATGTCAGGATTTTATTTGTATTCACACAATTTATCTTAAGGTATACCAGGTTATTTTGACATGTACATACTGTATAACAACTAGTAACAATATCATTTTTTTTTTAAAAAAAATACCTGACTTTATGTATTTCTCAGTTTGTTAATAAACACACATTATTGTTCTTCACTAAAAGAAAAAAAGACACATCTTTAGACAAGAAAACCACATTAACTCAAAAATCAGCAATTGTGTCTTAATATGTTAGACATGTAAGCCGATGATATATCCTGTTGTTGACCTGAAAACAAATTTGCTCTAATGCTTCGAAAATGAGTTATGGGCATAAAAAGGAATTGCACCACAGCATGATAAAATGTTATGGTTACATAAAAGAATCTCACCAGAGCGTATTATTCGCAAACTTCTTGATAACAGTGTTAATCAAAATATAGAAATATATAGAACACACTAGTGTGAATCGTTAGCGAATAGGAAAAGCCAAAATTTCGCAGTCCATTACTTTGTTTTAAAAAAGTTTAAAATTGGACTTTAGTATGTATACACCGTTGTGTATAGCAGAAAGTGGATGGGATCTTGGGAAACGTACAATATTCAACACATGGTGCAAATAATCTATATTTGATGTGAGGTTGAAGTTTCGATCGCGAACTGTGCCCAAAAGTTTGGACTAGAAATGAAATGAAATTTCTAAATTTTAAATCAAATATGGCTTATAATTTGTCTCCTAAGTGTAGTTTTTACTTGTCGGAATCTATGAAGAACTCGCGTTCCAAAAACAAACTTTTATTCAAAAGGTAAAAATGTTTCATTTTTTTGCCATGTAATTTTTGAACGGTTCATGAGCGAAACATAAAACTCATAGCAAACATATATTTCTACTATGTATTGATCATTGTACTTTTCATAAGATTCGATCTGTTTTTAGCCGTAGAGAGTCCGTAGTCTAACTTTGATATTTGTTGTAACTATATTTTTTTTTCAAATTATGGGCTTAAACTTATTTCCTCGCCAACAATTAACTGCAGCTAAAATTAAAGAAATCCTCCACTCAAAATTTGAATTATACCTTACTAGTAAGGTTGGATCTAATATACTCAGGCCATTGCATATTTGTGTTATATTTGCATTTCGTAAATTATAGCATGCAGTCACGCTCCACGCTTAAGAATCAAAGGTGGAGAGAAAGCATCGGAAGGAGACTTTCCATGGCTTGTTGCAATTCGAGTGAACAAGGAGTTTAATTGCGGAGGTTCTCTGATTAACGACAGATATGTGCTTACTGCTGGTCACTGCATGTATGAGTAAGTACATTAACATGTTCTTTAATTTTATATGCTGTCTTATTATATAACCTCAGGTCTTATTATATAAAGTTGCACAATCAATTTAATAGTATGTATACTGTATCCATCATACTAGTTATTAGGTTCAAAATTACATAATGTCTTGTTTCAACAGTGAATTTCATTCTTCATAGAATCCTTTCAAACGATTCCAGGAAATTGATATACATCACATGATTAAAATACAATTAAATATACTACATGTTGAGTAATTCTTTTTAAATGCACATACAAATTTGAAACTTTGTTGAAGCATTAAAAAATAATATATTCCGCCGATGAGCATTTTCTCACATATTACTAGATCCTAAAGTGAGCTCTAGGTACCAAATTCAAACTACACGGTGAATCATCCTTGCTAAAAGGATTGTTCCGTAAATTTGACGGAAAGTTTTCAGTCTAAGAGTAAATCTTTTGCACTTAATAGAACTATTAGAATGTGTTTAAGTCTAGGATTTTACGCTTTAAAGAAGTAAGTAATTTGCTGGTTTACCCAAATGATCATGTGCCTACAAATTAGAAGCGAACGCACATTAAAGCAAAAAGGTAATTTCAAATTGGTATATTCCCTAAGTGGGCCATATACAACAGGAAAAAGACAATGGAAAATGGAGACGGGAGACGAGCAAAATAGTGTATGTTCAAACTAGCATGATGTTGTTGATCAGGATAGTGAAGTAAACAATGACGAATGATCAAGTACTTACAGGGGCTAGCAAAGGCAATAAATCCCCTGTATGAAATACATTAAAACATTGTCCAACGAATTCAATCGTTACTTTTATCTCAAATAAAATATTCTGACCATGAAAGGAAGAATATAACCTTTTAATAAGTTCACGTTAGGTAAATGTGGTCGAACATTCTCCATTTGTTCGAAAATTAAAAATGTATGTAGAAAAGATGTTTATTTGATGAAATGAAGTTCGATCTCCTAATAAGCACTGAAGTATAGCAGCTAGCGGAAATGAACTTTATAATCACAAAACCACAAAAAAATCCATAAGTTATACCTGTTTCTCCAAAATATTAAATACATGGGAGTGAATAAAACAGTTAGACTTCAAAATATAGCGTTATGAAAAACTACATTTCCTGGTCAGCCCCTTTCCCCTGTACTATTTATATGGTAAAATAATAAAATAGCTTCCTTGCATAGTAAAAATTATGTTCGTAGTCAGATTTAAAAAAAAAAAACTTGTAAAAAAAGTAGGCAAACTTTATTTTATATGGGGCAGTCTAGTAACATTTGACCTGGACCCATCACGATTATCCGCCACTTTCTAGTTAAAAGATACCCATGCCCCTGCCGGAACTCGAATCCGAGACCTTCGAGTCGTTGGCCTAAAACAAAGACTTATGTCGCAAAGAGTTCACACAATCATGTCATAAACACAGTAAGGAACAAAGGAAAGAAGAAATAATGAGAAAGGCGCAAAGTATTTCAATTGTCGCTCTCAGTTAAAATTCTGCTTCATTCCTAATAGCATAAATATATATTTTCTTTGTTAAATCAGCACACTCTTTCAATTTTGGACAATTTTCACATCTATGAACGCTGTCTCAATTGATTTCTGTTTATTTTAAAGCCCAAATAATCATAAATCAGTTAATGTTTCCTTTATGTACTTTTATTTAGTTAATAATGTATGGATATAAAAATCACATTGGGTATTCATCTCAACACTTGTTTCTATTAAATGCCTTCTTAATACGCAACTTTTACTTAATTTTCCTCTAATAACTAGATTGGTTTCTCATAACTAGAGAACATTTAGTTTTGTGCGTCAATCTAAATTTCTGGTTTAGAGTAAAAAGTTGAAATTTTAAAGTACTAGAAAATTATCTATCAGCTCTTGAAACCGACGTGGCGGTTATTAACCATTCTACTTTTTTCCTATTCGTGTTTAATGACAGCAAATATATTTTAACTCAATGAATATGCTATCACAGTATACTCGCTTTGAATGTATAGAAAATTAAGCAAATAGTTTGGTTTTCCCCTTTATTCATCATTTCATGTAGTTGAGACTTGCGAATTAACGTATGTGTATAATTTTAACTTTCTTTCAGCTACGACAAAGACTACATCGATATTGTAATTGGAACTATCCATGAATTCAACTTTGGTTCTAATGCTACAATCAGAAAAATCGTTGAAAGAAAACTGTTTCCAAATTTTGTTGCTCAAAAAGCACACGACAAGCATGATGTAGCATTACTTCGCTTTCATCCTCCAGTGGATATAGAAAAAAGTTTCACCACTATATGCTTACCACCGAAAGGTATTTATACATTAATACCATTTTCATCCAAAAGTACACATGCATTTTGGAATTATGTTCTTAAAACTTTTGTTAATAGCAATTAACGTGTTTGGTATACAATAAAAGTAAATATGAAGTGTTATCGTGTAAGAAAATATTAGCTGCTATTAGATAATTAATACTGCAAAGATGTGCGAATGGTTAGACATGTTTTATTAATTATAGTTCTATACTATGTTTGGGAAAGAACTAATCTAAGAATGAACTGTTGTTATTGAATTTATAGAATCGTTGTTATTGATATTTTTAAATCTTCGTTCCATTTAGTTTCTTGCTGTAGTTCATGAATACAGGACGTATTAGTTCAAGCTTTCCTTCGAGACAGAAGTTCGGAACTTATAAATAGTACAGTTAGTTATTTTAGTCCTTCAGGACTCCTTAAGTCCTTCAGGTGACACCAGTGTCTTAAAATTTCTCAAACATGCACCCGAAATAACTTTTTATTTTGTTTTATTTAATTAGTTTCAATGTTTCTGTCTATTGTATTCGCCTAATGAGGTAAGGCATTGAGCAATCAGGGTCAGAAAACTATACCTAATAGCAAAGTGAATTGTATCTAACACGACACTGAGCTTAGAAGAAGTAATCAGGCTATCTACAAATATGATGTATAATGTAATACCACCACCCTCTTGGGCGGTTGTAATACCTATCAACACCCCCTTGACTGCATAAGATGTGGAGTCTGTCGTAACGTTGGAGGTTGAGGAGCAGTGACGTAAAACTAAATGCTAGACATTGTTGTGGTGTCTGCCTGCAGATGAGATTAGGAGTTACATCGTTGTTGGTTTTTTGACAGAACAATTAGTGATTGCTGTTAAAGCTGTTTACGATGGTGATTCCCATTGTGATTCAATGAGATGTGCGGTTTTATAAGAATTGCATCATTCTTGTGCTTGCGAGCAGTATGTGAAGAGAGTGACAGAGTGTGTATATTGGTCATTCGTTCGGCGTGGCGAGTTTCCTGACGTCACAAACAAAAGTGACTTGAAGTGTTCAAAAGTTGTTTCAGTGTATAAACTGTTAGGTGTTAGTAAAAATGATAAATCAAAATGGTCATGTTTGAGTATAAGGAAAATATTATTGAATCTCCTGAGAAATTCACTTGTACTCAGCTACCAACAATTGCTGTTGTTATTAAACAACTATTGTGGGAGAGAAAGAACACGAAATGGGAAGCGTCATTTCAGAAGGACTGCTCTGCTAAAATGCTAACTTATTCTGTGGCACAGAAAGTAAATTGAAGTTGGGAAAAGCATCAATCAGCTGTTGAAGTTTTTCAGCCAACAACGAATTATAGCTTTTATTTTACATGATCATATAAAGGTTCGCCAGCTGTAAAAAAAGTCCAAAGACAAGCCGATTTTCTTTGTATCCAAAGTAGTAGAATTCCTGATAACCACAAGTAAAACCTTGTTTGATACCGCTGCTTGCAAATGTATCGACCAGACTATGTGCACTTGTGCGAGTGAAAAGAAAGTGCCTAAATTAGAGGTTCCATTTTTAATTGACAAAAAAAGACCAATGGGTATGGCAGGGCTTGATAAAAAGGAGACAGAATGACTTGACAAATACTTACTGCGAAAGAATCGAGATCAATGAAAAGATTGAAACACCACTAAACTTTAAACTAAAAATCACACAGCCAGCGTAAGGGTTTGCATGCTCTTACAACATCTTCCCCAGTGGACAAATTAACACACACTAACAGTTCAGAAAAGTACCAGAAGGTTCCTACGTCGAGCGCCAATCACGTCCCAGACTCCGTTCATTTTCCAAAACTAAACACATTGCAACCAATCACAGTCCTTCTCTCGCAGGCCACACACCCTAGTTAACTAAACCGTTATCACAAACTTGTAACAGAAAACAGCAATCAAGGAAATATAATCGAGGCGCAAAAATATATATTAGATAAACAAATGTGTAATAAAATAATTAAATGAAAATAAGTAGGTCAAGAATAAAATAAATAAATAAATAATCTAAAGAAAGCTAAATAAATAATAAATAACCAAATGGAGTGGTGGCTATCGAACACTTCTTATTTACTGTAAGTCTTTATCCGCTTTTCTCTTCCCAATATGTCTTCAAAATCTTCATTGACGCTCAATCCACACTATTCCTGTCCATCGCTTTATCTCCCGTTTCCCTAATTCTCCTAGCTTCTTTCCACTTCCTAAATAACGTCCCTTTTGTTCCAGTATCTCCGCCCCCTCCCAGTCTATATCATGCGCATCTTCCTGTACATGTTTGAAGATAGCATTTGTCTCTTTTCAATCTAACATCATGCCTCTGTTGTTTAAGCCTTTCCTTTAATTTCTTTTTAGTCTTTCCTATGTATTATTTTAAAAACAAAACTGTAGGTGGCACCTGAATAAATTGACGACTTAACGCACAACATTGTACACGTTATATGGATAAGATTTTGCAATAGAACATCAATAAAGATAATCGGATTAAAAAAAACTGGATCTTCAATGAACACTAATATCCACATGCTGTTCTACGTGCAATAAACCTTCAAATATGGGATTCATAGATTTCCAGTCGAGTCGGTCTCCTTGCCACAATGCTTAAATCACTTGAATATCAAGGCATCTAAAATGCAGATATCAACTTACTGCGAAACATTTAATCGACTACTACATCTGCCATTAGATTACATCAAGAAAGGGAAATTTTAAAGTTGGAAAAGGGATAAGGCAAGGAGATTCATTTTGTCCAAATGAAATTGCATCTGTCCTGGAGAGACTGTTCCAAAATTTAAAATGGTGTGAAGTGGGAATAAAGATCAATAACGAAGATCATCAACACCTACGATTCGCTAATGATATAGTCCTATTTGCTTTTAATATAAAACTACAAACACTAATGGGAAAACTGTATAATGATAATTCGTAAATAGGCCTTAAAATGAAGTTTAATTAACAAAAGTAATGTACAATTGGCATGCTGCAAGGAAGGAAATAAAGATTAGCGCAGAGACAATAGGCATAGTTGATGAATAGGTTTACCTAGACCAGATGAAAACATCAAATGCCAAGTTGACTGATGAAATAAATAGAAGATGTAGAATGGAGTGGAGCTCGTGTGGAATACTGTACTTTATTATCCAAAGCAAACTACCTAGAAAGGACACGAATGCAAATGAATGGATTTACGCACAAACAAAGGTAAAAGATAAAATCAAAACGGCGAAGAAGATGAAGTGGGGATGGGCCTGCCTCATAGTTAGACCAACAGATGGAAGTTGAACGACTATTGTACTACATAGGATTCCTAGAGAAAAAAGAAACAACCGAGACGACGTCTATATGCTAGATGGGTAGATGCAAAGAAAAGGGGAGGGAGACCTTTATCCAGCTGTGGATAGAGAATGGATGAATGTTATATATATGCAAACGCCAAATGTTCCTCTTGTGTTTGGCTGTTTATTGGTAGATATTGACCGAGAACGTATTTCCCCCAATATTAACTAACTATTCGTCAACTTTCAGGTCTTCGTCAGGCTCATATTGTTTTATGAGACACTGAACCATTTCACAACCGTTATTTACAGGCGCAAGACAGTATTTTCAAACACTTTCTGTGGTTTTGACACCAAACCAAGAAATATATATTTTTAATCGATTGCATTCATTGCAACTCTGAAATTTGATAGTCTACATTTATTATCCCAAAATGCATCAACACACAAATGGTTAGCAATAAATGGCGGACTGTATGTTCAACCTTAAGAAACATTTCATTTGTACTTCATCAGGTGGCTTCTACCCTTGTTTCAGGTTACAATTTCTGAATTCAACTTCTCTTTCCTCATATGTATACTTCACTCTAGGTTTCAATACATCGCCCGCTATGAATAGAGAGGAATAATCCAATATATCGCTTTTTACTTCTGTTACATAATATTATGAATATCCTTCTCATAATGAATGGGCGATCATTTCCGATCATTTTAAGGAAACAAGGACAATTGTTAGTTCAGGTGTAGGTGAGAAATGGGACCTTATGTAATAAATCCGATCGAAAGAAAGTTTCAGTTTTTTTGTTTTTTTTTAGATTTTGACTGTTCATTTCCGTATTACCATTTAGCTCGTTGAGCATCTATAGGTTTCTGTTGCTATCTGATCCTGAAATATTAAGTACTGTAAAGTTACTATGAGCGACGGAGCCTACAAGTTCCACCCTTCTCGTAGTGTACTTGTTTCTCACATTCTTTTAGATAATCAAATTCGTCTTTAGAATCATTCAGTGTGTCTGTGTGACTTTTGAAGCTACACTTTTATAATTATATACATAGTTTTTGAATTCATTACTACACATAAGATCTTTACCGCTGCCCAATGTCATCAACGTATCCTGAGCAGTATGCAACATGCAGGAGCAGTCAGGCATTGCACCTAGACTCAAACACCTCTAATTAAAAGATTAAAGTTTAACGTTCTATTGAGGCTATCTTTTTTTTTTGCAAAATAGCCATAATGATGCCGTGACTATTACCCATCTAAAAGGTTACACCTTTTTATTGGGAAGAGATAGAAATATCTAGGTTAGATTGTTGGATATGATCTTTGAGATGGTAACGGACCTTGACAATTCTTTAATTTTATTCATAAAATACAGTGGAACATTACGATTTTACATCGTAATCATATATACGGTAGATTATAGAGGATCTTGAAATGAAATGGTGATGTACATACACGTCACAAACACGTTAAGGAAGTTAGTTAGGACAAATGCATATTATCTTGTCCCCGGAGCAATTCGAGGACTAAAGAGAGACGTGGTAAGCCCTGTACGTTGCAGATGGTTTACTGTGCAATTGATGGTATAATGTGATTTGGTGGATTGAAGTGGGAGAAAGCGGTAAGGTGAGGCACGTCAGAATCGTTGAGGTAGAGAGTATGGAGGTAGATGCTGATTAAAAGTTAGCCTGGATTATCGAGCAGGATTTGCTGATGGGTGTCGTATTTAGCGTCTTGATGCAAAGTATCCAAGACGAGTAAATGATACGTTTCGTAACGGTTGGGGATGTGCCGGGTGCGAAGTGTTTCTAGATGAATGGGAATATGTGGAAAGTCAATTTTTGCATAGAGATAGGCGGTGGGGCTAGGGAGTTTAATTCTGTATGCGATTCGAAAAGCGTGACGTTCAACAATTTTTAGTTTTCTGTACAAAATAGAGGTGCGGATAGCCATGCTGTTTGTCCGTATGTTAATACTAGGCGGAGGAAAGCTTTATACGTGTTTTAGGGTGGTTTTTGGTGCTAATCCCCAGGTTGTGCCACTTAAGCGCTTCAGTGGATTAATACGGTTCTAGGCTTTTGTGGTTATATACTTTAGGTGCGGTGTCCAGTTAAGATGATAGTCGTATGTTAGTCCTAAATACTTAACAGTATGAGATGGTCGGTTTGGAGTGTTCTGAACATGAAGTTGAAGGCAGGATGGGTTACTTGGAACTCGTGATCTTTGTTTCGGAGGTAGGAAGACTATTGCTTGAGTTTTGGTGGCGTTTATTTTCAATTGGCATTTATAGCACCAGTTACTGAAAGTGTCAATTGCTGTCTGCATGGTTCTGTTGATCTTCCGGATTGTTTGGGAGCTTGCTATAAATGCTGTGTCATCGACATACTGATAAAGGTGAATGTTAGGTAGTAAGGGAGGGAAATCTGTACATAATAGGATGTAAAGTAGAGATGACAATGCTGACCTTGTGGAACAGCAGTATTGAGAAAGATGGTGAAGGAATAAGTATCACTGATATTGATGTAAGGAAGTGAGCCAACCATAAAATTGTAAATATATCGGAGGTAAGAGGGAGGTGAAGTTGTCGTAATTTATAAAGTAGTTCATGTTGTCATACTTTATCAAAAGCTTTTTTTAGGTGAAAGAGCACAAGGGTAGAGGGTTTGCAGGTATTGAAGTGATTGGTGATATGATTGGTGTGTCGTAATAGTAGATCCTGGATGGTGTGGCCGGGTCTAAAGCCTGCTTGGTGATCGGGAAGAAGATGGTTGTCATGGAGGTGAATGCGTAGTCGTTTAACAAGGATGCGTTCGAGGATTTTGCCTAGGGTAGGGGTTAATTGGATGGAACGATATGAGGAGACGGATTTAGGTGGTTTGTTGGGTTTGAGGAACATCAATGTTTTGGAAGTTTTCCATTCTGTTCTTATAAAACCGATGGGAAGGATGAGATTATATATAGCTGTTATCAGTAGAAGAAGTTGATATCGACCATCATTAATATGTCGATATGTTATTCCATCCATTCTTGGAGCTGTATGTTTCCTCCGTGCTGTAGTGGTGATGACTTCTTGTACGGTGATTTGTTCGGTGAGGGACTGTGTGATGTGATTTATGTTATGTTTGATGCTAGGCTGCAGTAATTGCGATTCAGTCGATTGGCAGGGTGGTTTCTCTAAATGTGTATGTATAATATCGTGAAGATCTCCTGTAAATACGTTGCAAATGAGTTGGCATTTTCGTTGTCGGATTCTAGTTTTTGAACGAGCTCCAAAAGTGGAAAAGTAGTTTTCGTCCGTTGACCAGTCAACGAATTAAGCTTCTTCCAGAATTTTGTTGGATGATCAGTATCCCTTAACTTCCTGCATGTTTTGACCCACGGACAGATTTTCTACGCAGCCAGATAGTTATGAACGGTTCTTTGAAGCTGTGTATGCTGTTGTAATGAAATCGGATTTCTTGTACTTATGTAGTCTCTGTAGTGCTGGCGGGACCGTTGAATGAGAGTTAGGTATTGCGGCGGTAATTTTGGTCGATTATATGCTGTTCTGGTTACTGGAATAAATTTGCTTGATGCGGCCTGAAGAGTTTTTTTGGTGTCTTCTACAGCTTGATAATATTCTTCCTCGTTTGTCGGTGCTTGCGTGTGTTCGAAGCGATCGGTGATGAAATTATGATATTGGTTTCAGTTTGCAAGTTCGAATCGGGTAGTGGTGCGGGTTTGAGGTCCTGCGGGTTGTTGGGTACGATTACGGTGTAAGGTGAACTTTACAGGTACATGGTCTCTGCCTACAGTATCCAGGACGTTTATGGTTGAGCGGTTGACAAAATTGGGTGAACGAATAACTATATCTGAAGTTATTTGGGAGATGGGACGTGTAGGTTTAGGAAGCTGTTGGAAGTTCCTGTGATGTGATTTGTAATGTAGGTGGTGAATCGTGCTCTTTCCCTATCTAAACGATTGTGGATGTTGATATAGATTCGGAAGTTATCTGAAATGTACTGAAAGAATGATTGAGGAATGGGATGGCCTGGTCTGACATAGATTATGACTAAAGTAACGTATAGGGTTTTTAAATATATGGTGGAATTGAGATATTCAGGTAGCTTCATTGTGGATAAGTGGTGAGTACGATGTGAGGTTGAAGGTTTATGTCAGATTGCTACGATTCCATTTGGTCTCAGTGCTTGTCTGGTGCTTGTTTGATGGATGAAGTTATAAGCCGTGTTTTTACATCGAGTTCTTGTAGTGAAATGGGTTTCGTTTAAGATGAAAGCTTGTGCCTTTTCCTCAAGCAGAAGTGACTCAAAAAGCAATTTATGTGTTAAGAGTGAATTGATGTTAACAAATACTATCACTACATCCATAACGAAATGTGAGTTGGTGAATGGTGAGTAGTTACATAGAGTTGGTAGGTGGTGCTGTGAAGAAATGAACAAAACGACCGGAATGGGTAGCTTGAAATGTGATATGGAATACTTGTTTTGCTGCAGTTTGGATTTGTTGAAGGATGTGTAATCGTTGAAATTGTTGAACATTTTCCAATGCGAGAGTGACAAAGGTTAAAATCTGTTCGACGGTGATAGGTTGTTGTAATATGGGATTTTTGTTTTGAATAAAATCAGGATTTGCTGGTTGTTCTGTGACACGGAGTAGTACTACTAGGTTGGGTTTGGTTGGTTTACGAGAAGGTCGAACTTTAGAACTGTAGTTGTAAGTCGGATGTTTTTCATTGCAGGTAGAGCATTTAGGTTGGAGTAGCATGTTTGAACACTGTCGAGTAGGGTGAGGACCGGAGCAGAAGCCACATTTAGGTTGATTAGTACATTGATGAGTGGGAGGAGAATTATAGCTTTGACATTTTCCACATCGGATTGGCATGAGTGGTTGGGTGCATTATGGTTCTACACGATGTCTTCTGCGATAGATATATGCTCCAAGTGTGAGTAGGTTGTTGATGGTGTCTTGAGATTGAGTGAGAACACGGAGGAGGTAAATAGGACCTGACTGGCATTTGATGCGAATGCTTTTTTTAAATTCGTAATTTTCTTGTCTATGCTCATCAGCTATTTCTTTGTCTGTCCTGGAGGGTACAACACCACAGATAACTACTGACAATAATGGTGGTTTTCGTGAGGGTGGTGGCTGTTTAGACCCTGCAGATGTCAGATTGGTCAGATTAACGTATGTTCCACAAATATCAAGGCTGTGCTTATTGCGTATAGTTGTAGCTAGATTAGGATCAGGAGACTTGACTATGACACCATTGCGGGTAGGAATAAATTGTGAGATGATTGTACATATTTGAGAAACTGATTTAGAAGCAATTTAGGATTTTGAAGTTTTTGAGTCAAAATTACTTAGAAGAAAATAGTACATTGATACCCAAGGTGATGAATTAGTGTTGTCAGAGAAATCGCTATCACAATCGTTGTAACGCTGAACATGTTTTTTTTATTTGGAGGTGAATAAGGTGCTTTGTTGTCATTGTTACATACTGGAATGCGAGACCGAGTTCGAGATTCAGTGCCTGAGTCTTTTCTGGCATGTCTAGATCGATGTACGGTTCGAAAGTCACTAGGCGATGACTGTTATCTCCAACTAACTTCATCCTCCGACAATGAAATTTGCCGTCAATCTCAATTTGGGAGTACACGTGACTTACTCGCCTGTGCGTGCTCAACACTGGGTCATCGTTAGCACGCTAACCATCCAAAGTTGGTTATGATCTGGTAAAAGTAAGACACTACTCAATTGTCAAAATAATTTAAATAAATACTAGTGTCAACCACATACTCTATGGCATACCATACTGCTTAGTTGCAGTATTACGTTATGCTGCGTTTTTTTAATATTTTATTTACCATATTAATAATTCAGTTGATAAAATTTATTTGCAGATCTATTTCACTCATGCCAAGGATAGTATATTTTCCTGGTGACATCTATGTTACATATAGTGGACTAATAAAATTAAGTTATACAAGATGAGTCCAATGGAGTCAACTTGAAATTATACAAGAAATACTTTGTTACACTGTTAGTGTTGTAAATTTAAAATACGTTCGTTTTTCTTTAAATTAAGTTTTATTTTCAAAGCAACAATTTGTAATAATGCTAAAGTCTTTTTAAGCAAGAATTACTTAAATATAGGTTATTAAGAAGAAATAAAACATACATTAAACTATCGATTACAAATACTTTTTGGTATATGTGAGGTATTCCGGCTTGCCCAGTTCTCAGTGCTGCTAAATTTTCAAAATATTATTAAAAAATCTTCACTACGCACCTACCCCAAACTTAGCTGAAAGATAATTCAACACAATAAAAAGAAAGTTTGGCTCTCCCCGACCTTTAGCACAACATTTATCAGTGTTTCCAGCTGATTTTAAAATTCAGCTTATAGAAATGTCTTTATTAATACGAATCTTCACTTGTACACTGATTTACACCTAATAAGAGTTTCATGTTCATTAGGTACTGGGACATCTCATACAGGCACTTCATTCGCCGTACTGTCAGTGCTGCCAAACAATTTTAAAAGTTCTGGATTTTATATTTGTTACCTTTGGATTACCTGCATTGATTTACACCAAAGGTGACATGTACACCAGACACTGAGACAGTTCATGTGGGTACTTTCAGTGCCGCAGTTGTCAGTGTTGATAATCAATTTCAGAAATAACATGATAATTGCTTCAATTGCGTTGAACGTATCGGGACCAAACTTGATATTTAAGTATCGGGACGTGTCATAGAGATACTTCACGTCCTTGTGTTGACAGTGTTGCCAATCAATTTTAATAATTAAATATGTACTACTTCCATCAGTTCGACATTCTGCACCAAACGCTGATAAGTCTTTGAGTATACTTATTCGACACAATCGAAACATACTGTGGCTGTTCCCTCTACCCAAGTACCCAGTTGCCAGCGTTGACACAGTATAAAAATCAATTTTTCAAATTTCCCCCATACTGTTACGTGACAATAGCTTTTACTATACTTTTAAAAAAGCGTGTGGGAACCTCCGGACGTAACATAATATAGTAGTAAACGCAAACATATATCTTTGCCCTTGAATAGAAGCATGTTTTTTTCTCGGATTTTGAGGTACACATTATTTTTGTAGATGGTAATTATGATCGAAAATTGATATATTCTTTTAATAATATCGTAATTATAAATTAACGTATTGCACACGGTATGAAAGCGTATGCCGATAAGAATTCATAGTTTTTTTTTCAGTTTACAGTAAAGATATCTTCGAAGTTGTATTATCTCTAGGAACTTAAATCCTTCTTATAATTCAAAATATGTCTTTAATTTACTGGAGGTTTATTAGTATTTTATTACAAACTATACCGAATAAGGTCTGCCCATATGACCTTAATTAATTGTTAATAATTGTCAGTGTGAACATACAAGAAGCATAGAAATGTAGCAGTGAATGCGTTAATAATTTCATCGTGTGACCGTAAGGCTGCACAAAAACAAAGCAATAGTAAATTGGGATGAATGTGTGTGGACTTTAACTTCAATACTCTTCATTACATTGATTATCTGGAGCATAGAGCAGTAGGCGAAGAAATGTTCTCAAAACTTCGTCTTTTCAAAACCGGGTATTCTCTACTAAGTTATACTTCTTAGTTTGGGAGGGGTTTAAAACTTTACATTTTATATATCGGCATCCATTTTCTTAAACTACGAGTACATTACGTCTTGATTACCAATTTCAATATTCTTTACAATGTGACTGAAATATTTAGCGTTAACGCTAGGTTATAATCATTTCCAGCATTTTGCTTTTTATTTCAGATCGCAAACTTGGCGGTCACGTAACGAGTGTGGCTGGATGGGGAATAGCAGATAATGAGAAATTTAGCAGTGAACTTCTAAAAGGAAAAGTCAATACAATGAACAGAAATACTTGTCTTCAAAGGTCAAATTATTCACCTAAAGAATTAGACGAAGACCAATTCTGCGCAATGGATACTCGCGTAGATGCATGCGCGGTATGTATAGTCTCTAATATAAAGAAAGAGTAAACGATTTAGTTTCCAAAATTGCCTGTGGGTATCAATAAATATTAGCGCAACAAGAATTTCGAAGCCTGTTAATTTCGCAAATGAACCGAAACACATAAACTTTGATTTTAGTGCGAATGCAATATCGTGATGAAATCCGCTATTCCAAATGAATGACATTTTGCTTTATTTTCTGTGATCTTGTGAGCAACATAGGTTAAGGATCTGAACTAATAAATATACATGATCGGGCGACAATAAATTGTCAAGCATTTGAAAATAGCAATTAAATAAATAGAACTGAATGATTTTATTAGAAGAACACTACTTAATCACTGAAGTAACTAGTAGAAATGTTGGGTGATATGTATAAAACGTGAATTCATTTGAGAGTAATATATTGTGCATCTAACTACGTGCAGTGATAGTATGGTTCCTGTTGAAAAGGTTGTTTAATTGTATTAACAGTAAAGTCGAATAACACTAGACGAATAAAGGCGATGTTTATCATAGCTGAACATATCGTACGATGTCCACTTCTTGGCAAAATTTAACACTATAGCCAAAGACCTTGTACTGAAGGGTATCGAACCCAAAAATAATATATATTACAAAATAATTCTTCAGGGTCTAGAAATGTAATGAATTTGGACATACTTTAAATGGAACTTCAAATTTTAAAACTGTATTTCTTTCTCTCAAAAGTAGCTGAAGTGGACATAGACCTCCTGGTTCCAAGGTGAAGATATATCAGTTTCCCTTTTTGTAATTCCAGTCTTCCTAACAATATATATATATATATTGTTCTTCGTTCTTCGATAACAATATATATATTGTAGTGCAAACTTCTTGAGAACAAACTAGGGCTTTACTTTGAGCGTTCCTTCATAATTCTTTAATATATCAATATTTTTTAGTACATTTTTACCTTATTATCTACCAAAAATAGTAGAGAAGTAACAACAGCAACTGAGTGTAGAAGTTAATCGGAAGCTTCCTCGCCTGTCAATCATCAGATGTTGTGTTAATATACTAAAATCAAACTATCACCAGAATTTTCTAAGTCAATTTTTAGTTTCTAAAAATTTTCCTTGGAAATATCTTTGCATCTCGGGTGGATATCCATATTAATGTAATTACTTGGCACTGGAAACTTTTCAGAACATACCTTTGGTTCACTGGTCAATACCCAATAATACCAGCCCCCCCTCTAGGAAATAGTCTACACTAGACTAGCCAAATGATGTAATAAATTTAGTGGAAAAAGAAGAAACATTTGATATTAAAATATGTAATTTACTTTAAATTTCATGATTGTTTCACACTAGTAGTTTAAATTCTAATTAAATGCTATTGAACTTGCACAAATGTATTTTTAAGAACAATTGAACAATCACATTGATGTTTCCAGGTTTTCTTGAATACGCAGATATATACCCTGATTTTGCAGAATATTAGAAATTTAAATGTGTCTGCTAAGGAACATTCCTTTATATTGGGACATTGTTTCACATTCTTCCTCGATGCTATTCATCACTTTCGCGAAATGTTCCTTTGTAAATTGATGTATATATACACGGAAAAAATAGTTTTAACTAAGTCAAGATTTCGCTACGTTAATGACCAAAAAGGGTTGCAGGTAACCCATTGGTTGTTTACCACAACCCGTTCGAGACATTAAAGTATCTAATACAATAGGTTAATGGTAACCCATTGAAAATGTTTAACCGAAATTTCGTAAAAGCAACCAAGCTGTGGGTAGTTAGTTACTTGCAAGTTGGGTAAATGAAGAAATAAACAACTCACACGGTTAAATTTAAACAATGGGATTGGCCCACCTGCTCGGTTATATGAACCGTTTAACGTGCAGAAAAATTTAACCGTCTGAAAAATTGTTATTTTTAACCATGACGAGGTGTAGTTTAACCGAGTTGCGTGTAGACGAGATAGCGGTCATTGAACTCTGAGAGACTTCCACGTAAAAGTTTTGTACCATCGTCAAGACTTTAAGATTAAGTTTAGCAGTTAACCTAACAACTCTAAATTGAGGAAAAAAACATATATTATTGTATATTTTTAATGAGTAAGTGTAGCAGACAAGATAGAAGATTTGCATAGTGAACACCAAAGACGCGCAACTTTCCTGAAATACATACGTTATTAGAGATGAACTTCAGATGTTTCCGTGGTGTGGTGGTTAGCAAATCTGACTGCCACAGGTAGGGACCCGGAACGATCCCAACCCAGCGCGCATATTTTTTTTTTTAATTCTAAATATAAATCACTATAATTAAGCTACATATAGTGTAAATCATAATACGTACTTGCTTCCAGACGATTTTACCATGAAAAGTCCTACAAATCTTTGTTGGGATGTGTTAAAGTAACTAAGTACAGTTGTTTATCATAACCTTTTAACTAACCTACCTGCAGAGTTAGAGCAGCCCACTGGATTTAACCTTTTTAGCTGGATTGTTGTATCCCTGTACTTATTAGGATCTATATTTATCAACTCACTCTGTTACACCAACCCTTCTCTGGGTTACTAGTAACCTTTTAAATATCTCGTATATAGAAATAGCTATTGATGAAAATAGTTATTTGTTTTATTTTCATTTAACTGAATGGAATTGTTAATATTTTATCAGGATATTGCAATCTGTGAGTCTAAAGTTAAATTTTAATATTATGTATATTGTTTTATAAACGTATTATGTCAAGATTTGTAGAAATAAATTGTCACTGCGAAGGCTAAAGAAAATGGAGGAAAGAAAATACAGTTCATAATTCATCAGCAAGTAAATAGGTAAGCGAAATAAAATGCGTTTTTGGTATTTTGCTCAATAGCTACGAAAACTAGATTTACAAAAAATTACACATTGGTGTCGAGAAAAATGAAAGATCTATAGCGTACCCAACTATACCTTTGAATGAGTTACAATAAATTGAATGTTTATGTGACAACAGGAACAAGATAATAAAGATATGTGTAATAGTCTACAGGCAACAAATGAAGAAAATCTAATAATCATGGTCAGATGTCGCTTTGGAACTTCGAGAGCACAAATCTGAATTATACAGTGCTTTGCGTTGGTTCTCATTAGCACGATTCCTCATTCATGGTAAAATAAAAATTATTATATGATGATCCTGAATACGCTGTTTCAATTGGCTCATGTCATTTAGGTTAATATGCACGCTGTATTATTTTACATAGTTATCTAAGTTATTTGTAATGTTTGTAATTATGTAAACATATTGTTAATTTGATATTTATTTTCCTATAATAGGCGACTAATAAATAAATAAATATCACAGATAAAATGAAAATAACAAATCATGTAGTATTCAAACCGTCAAGTAGAAATTATGTTGCAGGTTTTTTAAACTTTATTTATGGTCTTTAAGTATATAGGGCTCAGTCCGAGACAGGTGAGGGGAAAGATTCGGGAATGTGTCGGTCAGGGCCTATGTTGAAGGTGCCATCCGCGCATATACCTGGTGTAACCCTGGAAGGAACTAATCTTAAATGGGTTCGAACCCACGACCTTTGGAATACGACGCCAACCACTGAGCGACAGTGGCTCAGGATGTAGATAAATTATTTGACATTTACATACAAGATATGATTGAAAGTATTTCCTTTCTTAGGGTGACAGTGGTGGACCTGCTATGCTACAAATCAATCACAGAATGGAACAACTAGGTAAGATAAAATGAACGTAACTATTCGTGATGATCATTTCTCTTCTGTCATAAATATATTTCCAGGAATGAAGATTTAATTATAATATTTGATCTTCAGTTACGTTCAACTTTGTGACTGATGTCAATCCTATTCTTTAAATGCATTATCTAGCATTGTGATTGATGCTTAAATAGGTAAGTTATTCTTAGCTCCTCCTTCATCGTCATAATGTTTATGCCACCAGATGAAATAAAACCAAAGGAAAATAACGTGCTTTATCCATATTTTGCTAAATTGAGATGTGAGTGTCGTATGTTTGCTCTTTGAAGCGCATTTCTAACAAATTTGCATTCACAAAGAGTCTGCATATACAATAACACTTTTATTTGATGCGCAAGTTTTCGAAATGATAAGTATGCACTTTTAAAAATCTAACCTGTAAAATTAAGAAAATGTACAAAGGACGTCCTTTTCCTGTTGTATTTTAATATAAGGTAAGTCTCTCTCAACAGTAGCATACAATTGGAAGATTAAGCTTGAGCCGGGTCCCAGCTTGGTTATTAGTTAATAACTTCTGTACCTTTCCCTGTTATGAGTTGAACTTTTCTGACATTTAAAATTTGTCGTACAAAAACTTATCTCTCCATTGAGGACATGAATTCCTTAGAATAATTATTCGTTTTCTCCCTAAATGTGTAGTTTATCCTTTTGCTGTTTATTCAGATTTCAATTAGGTAACAGAAACGCTATAATTAGTAGATGGTCGTGTGCAATTATATACGAAACTTGTCAATCCAGGCAATTATATAACAAATCCAGGCACATGGCTAAGAAAACTGTCATTCGGAAGTGTCATTATGAAGTGTGTAGTTGTTTTTTTTTAAAAAAAAAAGAATGTATACATCGGATTTTCATCGGATTCTCTTCTTTAATCAAGTTTCTGTAAAGTTTCCGTCCAGTAAGTAAACCAAGTAATAAGAAATGGCAAATTTAGCTATGAGTAATAACATAGTTTTTTTTTTTTCGGAACACCCACGTTCTCGCTTCTTTGAAACTCGGGCATTATCTGAATTTCACATTTATAATTTGCAAGAATCACTTGTACTTAAAAATTTCGCCCTTGATAATGATGAAAATCATTACTTAAACACCAATTAAATAACTCTTAACCAGTTTAAGCTGCATGCCAACTGAATACATGTGCAGAGATTTCAGTGAATAATTTGAGCACACTTTATTACTTCCAGATTTCGTGTTTTTTTTTCTTTAAAGAACATTGTTATTGGCTAACAAAAAAAAATATTTTTAAAGAAATCTGCTGCAGAAACTACGTTATTCATTCTTTAATTCATCAATTTATAAATGTAAGTCTTGTAATCTTTGTGACATCTATTATATTCGTAGACTACATACATTCATCCAGTCACTCAATGACTGAATCCTTTAAGAGTTAATTAGTTCTGTTTCTTACTCATACACTTTTCATTCATGTATGCATGAATTGAATGACGAACTGCTCAGAGCGATTCATTTACAACATTTAAATCCCCAAATTAATTTATTCACTCGTTCCTTCATGAATGTAATCGAGTGTAATTGTTGTATATTATTTCACCAAAGTACACTGAAGAGCCGAAAGCCATAGGAAACATACCTAATAATATGTGAGAACCCCTAGGCCACGGCAAAGTGAAGCAACTCGACCTGGCAGAGCCCCGACAAGTTGCTTGTAATCCGCTGGAGAGGTGTGCAGCTATGCAGTCTCGAGTACCTTACATAATTTGGTGGTTGTTGCAGGTGGAGGATTCTGGGCACGAAGAGCTCGTTATGATATTCCACATGTGCTCGATAGGGAGAATGACCGGCTATCTAGGGGACCAAATCACGCTTTGGAAGTTTCCAGAATGCTTCTCAAACGTATCGCCAGCAATGCGGATCGGTGACATGGGGCATTACCATCCTGAAACATCACATTTTTGGTTGAGTACATGAAGTCCGTAAATGTTTCGGGATAGTTACCAAGCAGCTAACATAGCGCTGACCGGCCAATGTCCGGTTCAAGCGTACCAAAGGGTCCAAACTATGCCAGGTAATCACTCCCCCGCACAATGACGCAGATACCACAAGGTTACACATATCATTTTTGACAACATGGTTTATGGTCTCTTGGGGCCTGCGCCACATCTGGACCTTACCATTCGCGCGTACCAGTTGAGAACGTGACCGATCTGACCACGTTCAGTTCCGAGTCCTCTAAGGCAATATCCACGTTTTCCTGAGTGCATGTAAGTTCCCGCCGCTGATTGGCTCATGACGGTCTTGGACTTCTATAGACATGGGGATCAAATTGCGCTGCACTGATCTCTGGGACACGTTCCTGGTATATCCTGCGTTGATTCCTGCTGTCACACATGTTTCTCTGTTTGCCTGAATAAGTCTACACAAACATCGCCGATCAGCACATGTGCTCATGCAATGGGTCGTAATGCCTATAATGCTGTACTCAAAGTCCAGTCTATACACTATGGAGCGAGTGAAGTCTTCCGGACGACTTCCGAAATCACATGCCTCATTCTTCTAGCATTAAGTACCACTCCGTGCTCAAACACCGATAATTCCCGTCGGGTGTCGATCAGCACTGTACAAGACGTTGCACTGCACTCACAGAAATTCAATTGATCACAATGCAAGTGCTTCACCCTGTTTGACAGTTTTGGCGAGATGTTATCGTGCCGTCAACTAGTTCCTTCCCGCTATCCCATGACTTTTGGCATATCAATGTATATGCACTTATTTTTTTTTATTTATTTAAGTAGATATAGTATGGCATCTATATACTTATTCATAGTTGGGTTGAGTTCTTCTCTTAATGTTTCTTCAAATATATTTGAATCTATTTTAAGCGTGTAGAAATTAATGTAGTATACGGTGTATGTACAGAGAACTCAAATCCATTTATATACATAATGTCGGATATTCTTATATTCATCCATTGTTGTATTTCTGTATGTCTCTAGAGACTACGTACAGATTCTTACAAACAATTTATGAACGCAGAGTCAGATACTAATGTGTCTATTTGTTCAATAGTCTGTTCAATAATAGAGTCACTTAAAATTAAAGATTGGTTAATTTTAATTCATATGCCCTTAAAATTTTCTGGAAATTGCCAGTTGTTTTCAAATATTTAACATTTAGTCTTACGCCAGTCTTCCTCACCGAGATTAGTGGGTACACAGAGGGCATCGGCTGAATTTAAATGTAAATGAAATGCATTTAAGTAACTTTCGCTAAGGCCAAGGAAATATTGGTGGGCAACTGGTAATCTTTTTACATAATTCGAGTGTCAATCACTACTTCTGCGGTCTTTAAATGTTGAACTCGCGTTCGGATCTGGACCACAAAGGATTTGTCCCCATGCCTTCAGGAGTTTACATAAATTTGAATTTCAGTTATTTTATATCCTATTAACAACTTTGTCTTACTCTAGCTTTCTTACTTTTCGATGTCAAGAGTTGATCACTTCGATAGTTGAAGTGTCCTTTAAAACAAATACATATACTGTGAATTCATGCTCATGTACGTCGTGTTTATCTTTTAATTATTCCATACAATTATGCGAAGTAACCAATAACATTACTGTCTTATTTGAGATTACTGAGGGGCTGTAGCTCAGTTGCGAGAGCGTTGGATTAGTATTCGGAAGATCCTGGAAACGACCCCAGTGGCTTCCTATCTTGACTGAGGGTTTGCTTTTCTATCTCAGTCAAGCTAGCAAAGACGTGATGGCACTTATTCACTCAACCCTTGTTGACCACCTATCAACATACTGTCCCCCGCCCTAACCAGGTCTCAGCGTGAGATGCCTAAATGTCATTACCATATTCAAAGTCCTATTTGAATTTACTTATTGATTTTAGGCATCTATGGCTCAGGCGAGGATATGGAAGGGCAAACGATTCGGCCAGATTGAAGGTATTAATCCGGTACTTTCCTGGTGTGACAAAAAACCGCAAATCTTCAGTCAAAATTTTCGGCCGCTGGTTTCGAACATATAGCTTTCTGAATACAAAGTCAACACTTTACAAGCTGAGGTACGACCGTTTGGTCTTATTGTGTTGTCTTATTCATAGTTGACTAACTATCTGGACCGCAAAGTCACTTTATTGCGAAAATATCATCAATCCAGGCACAGCGAAAAAATAATTCAAACCAACTGCATTACTTTATATAGTTTTGCGTACAATTAAGAATTATGTGTACACTTAAGAAATGTAATATTTCTTGAATTTACTGATAAGGAAAAGGACATGGATGATCATTTAGTATTATGTATTTGACATTTATCTGTTTAAACCTTCCATTAAAGACGATCAATGACAAGTCTTGTTTGATCAATGTTTTCTATGTCTTATCTAGGTATTATTTCCTGGGGAAGAGGATGTGCAGATCCGAAATTTCCAGGCGTGTACATCAGTGTTCCTTTTTACGTTAATTGGATTCTAGCAAACACGTTAGATGCGAAATTTTGTAATGTTTAGCAGAAGCAAAATGTGTACAAAGAGAAAAGCACCACTTTTTTCTCAGTAAAATAGCTTCATATCTGTATCATGTTTGTTGTTGTAAAATAAAGATTTCAGTATTAGATCTCTAGAAAAGTTCATTGTACTTACTTCAACTTAAAATGGACATTGTATATACCTTCACATTTTAATATATTGAGACGTTGTGTTTATAGTTCTGTGCACTACTCTAAGACCAAAGAAGTTAAGTAATGCCCATGCGAGAAGAAAGGATGATGGTATCATCCCTTGTCTTGAGAGCATATTCGTAGAATTCGGCTGATATGCGTAATAGAAAACATGTAATATTATGCCATAAAAGTAGAAGATTACCACATATATTAACACATTTAATTAACTCATTAAATATTATTAATCAATTTCCCCCTCTCTAATAAACTGCAAAATAAAAGCAATGAATACTTTTGTTTAAAAAACACAACATTTTAAATTTAAAAAAGAATAGCCGTTTTTGGGATATCTTACACTTTATTTGATTCTTTAGTTTTCTATTGGATTCAAAAGACTACAAATTTTGGAAGTACAATAATGGGGTTTAAATGCTCTGTTTGTTTCATCAATGACAAAGGCAAAACGTTATTTGCACTAACAATGCACATTCGCCACGTATCTCGCAGAGATTTGTTAAAATTGGTTAAAATACAAAGTTCCCCGCGGCCCAATTTGTACTGTACTAATTTTAGCGACCTATATCATTAATTTACATGTATCAGCTTTCATATATCCAGAATGATGTCGTAAACTACTATTAAACTCGGACACAAAATTGCTTTTATTTTTTAGATAGAACTGGTCATGAATGTGCGCATATGCAAAATACATTGGATCAAGTACTGCTTCTCTGACATATGTTAAACACACTACCGCCACCTTGAATCTTTCATTTTGGATTCAAGTTATTTTTTCAGGTGGGAATAGGTGCAAGTGGTAAAACAAATTCATGTAGACCCCTATATCTTCGCAGAAATTCACTGGTGTAATTAGTTTTACAATGTCTCTAACTGTTTGAAAATTATTGAATATGATAGAATACCAATAATAGTAAGTTACCTGATTAAAAATGTATAATCACTCGTTGAATTACTGGAGATAGGAAATAACATGAATACTGTCGTATGCAGTATGAATGAAAGCAATATATACATGTTTAACATGTATAACCCACACCTCCGTTTTATTTTTTTTTTTTTTTTTTTTGGGATTCAAGTTATTTATCTTAAATGGGTATAGGTGCAAGTAATACATCAAATTTATGTAAACCTTTCGCAGAAATGTAATAGTGTAGTTAGTTTGACCGTATCTTTAACTGTTTTGAACCAAAAACTATATTCTCGACGCCAACCTAAACATGTATACCAAATTCCAATTGAATCTGTAAAGCTGTACGTGACTTATTGTTGACGAGATATTCTCTGAACACACATACAGACAGGTAGACGGACACACACAAACACACACATACGTCATTACGGAAATGATATTTCTTTACGTTTTAGTAGAGATGGTAAAATCCAAGTGCAGTCTTATCTCGATTTAGAAAATGTGACCATAATGCAATACTTCCATGTTATAGTACACGTATTACATTGTAGTAATAAATACAACATGCGAAGAACTAATTAGTTATGATATCACTGTTTATTAGAACTCATTAACACCTATTCGTTTTTCATTTAGATTTTTTTTATTTTTCAACATAAAGAAAAGAAGCGTAACAGTTGTAACCCTACAATGTCTATTCGCGAAGTACCTGGCGGGGATTTAACTGATTTGTTCTACACAAATCATCAGTAAAGTTTGATGAAATATGTTCGATTTGCCCATATTGTCTTGTTTGCAATATACACTCTACACTCTATAAAAGGCGCGAAAGTAGCTTGTGACTGTGCTGGTGCGGTAAAAGGGTGTTCGATTTCGAAACGTACTGCTGCGTTTTTATGATCGTACTTTAGTGGTCTATAACTAGTGTGTTAGTACTATTGTGCAAATGTTTGTCTGGTTATGTGCTTATAGCCTACGATGAAAATCGATGCAATTAAGGAATTAAAGGTTCTACGTTACATTGAAATATCATCCCCGAAACGGAAAGTACATGATGGAGAAAAGGAGATTACAAATATAATTTTCAGTTTAATCAAGAAACTTGAAATCCTGGACATGAAAAATTAGTGCAAATGCCTTCCGAGGAAGTGAGTAAAACACAGTAATTTTATGAGCCTTTGAGTCAATATATAGCTAGCGTTTGTGGTCTATTTGATTATATCGAAAAAGTAATGAAGCATAAAACAGAGGATGGTCACTGAAGACAATCATGCAGCACTTAAGAAGAGTAAATGATATCGCTTTAGAAGACACATATACTCGACAAGGAATGATGAAAGAATAAAAATCATATCGGAATGTGTGTGGTCAAAGTTTAAAGGGGTAATAAATAATCTAATAGCTGTCCATGATATTGTTATCAGGCAATAGGCATGTACCTTTGGTTAATTGATTTCAAAGGTGGGCCAACTAGTGTTTGGAATTTCAAGACAGTTCTCAAAATTGTTATGCGGAAGCTGGTGCGCTGTGTGACGCACAAACTTACTCAGTCCAAAGAGATTGAGAATTTTGCGAACGTATTTGGTATTGAAAACACCGACAAGATCGTTCCAAACTATTTTTTAGCCGACATTCTACATATCGACCAATCGGGATTCAATTATAAGATTCTCAGGGATCGTACACTATCTAATGTGGGTCAAAGAGACAGCATTGATTGAGTAAAAACAGTGTTCGGAATATTGCATTTATATACAATTCAACCCACTGTTTTCATATAAGGCAAACTACTTTCTCCTCCTCTTATTGTCTGACGTGAACGAAGTGATGCTTTGGTCCCGTTGTGCAACAGAAACTGATTTCATCTCCAAAAGTATATGTAACGTGTTCCAAATGTGGTAAAGTAGACAAGAATATTTTTTAAAAATCGTGTGATAAATGTTTGTCTCCCAATGTTGAAACGAAATGCTTTCTGATCCTTGAATTATTTTCTCTCCATCAGAAATACCCGGTTTCGGTTCCGGTTAAACTTGTGGAAGTAGCAGCCGTTCCGAATGGTGCAACGACCATTCGGCATATTTATTATTACGAAGGTTGACTAAAATTTCGAATCAGTTTATGTTTCGAGTTGGTTGCCTATTTTACGATCGGATTATTTAATTTTTTAACCCACCATCGGTCGGTTGTGAGGGAATCCCTGAATTGATTTTATTTCGGTTCTGTATTTTTAAAACTTTGTCCATTGACCTGTGCTGCCACCTAGCTGGAGATTAGAAAGCTGTGCGTGGTCAGAAAAGTTGCCAGCGACCTGTCACGTACGCAGTGTGAATCAGAGCCGTGATAGTGATACGCTTATTCTGTTTGTGAGAGCATACCTTACAGACATAAAGCGTTTGTGTTTTCTTCGATCTTCTGTCGTTGCGCTGATGTGATTTCGATGTAAAATGGATCCAGAGGCAAACCAGATAAGGCAATGGCTATTGGAAGAAGAGAATCGCAATACTTAATGTCGGTTTAGTTTAGTAGTTGCCCCCTCGATTAGTGAAAATTATGAAAATTTACGGAGAGAAAAGAGAAACGAAGTTATTTCTGTGTTGTATAGTACATAGTACAAGGGAATATACTAGTTATTTTTTTCAGAAGTGTATCTGTAATGGCAGGACACCAAGATCATAGTACATGATTTCTTGCTACAAGTACAAACCTAACTTATCCTAAACTGATCCAACCTAAGCAAATCTAACCTAAAACAGTGTAAAGTATTGTAATGAAACAAATGCGAATTGTAATGTTTTCGTGTGTACCTTTGAGAAAAGCGAGTAGCAACTACTAAACTTTAGCCTTTATTTCCTTTCCAATAATTTTCACAGATGTTATTCCTGTGTATCTTCCTATAGAATATTAAATAGCGAACACAAATACAAGTTGATAATAAGAATATACTTCACTTTCCATATGGTTTAATAAATCTTCAAATAGATTTTAATGTTACATTATGAATTCAATGTTACAAACGAAAAAAGGTTTTATAGTCGAAAACATCAGCTGAAATTACAAAATTAACTCTATAATAATAACATAAACGCATATTTTTTTTACGTATGAGGGCAGTGAACAAGGTTTTAAAAATTCAGAAACGAAATAAAAGAAAAGTGAGGGATACCCTCACAACCGACCGATCGCGTTAGAAAATATAATCGACCGATGGTGGGTTAATTTTAGTTTCAGTTGTTTGGATCTTTTGCTTTCAATGGTCGCGAAGCAGAACTTCTTTTTCTGTTTTCGTGATCACTATCTGATGTTGTAATCCTCCGCTCCTCTATAAGCACTAAAATCCATTATGTTGGTATGAATTCGTCTACCTGCTAATGCATGATCTATCGAGCTATGTGTTTTGTCATACGGAGTTAACAATATGCATGTGTGTATGTCTCTGTGTTCAAAGTACGTGCTGTTCACTAGTAGATTTTCTAAACATCAACATTATCCGTTCTACGCTATTGTTGTTGCTGACTTGGTGAAGATTCGATTTGTCTACTGTAGGTTTAAAAGTTAATTTCTTTGCTCTGTAATCCAGCAATGCAAATTTGGTAGTTTACTTCCGTAATCTATCACGCAATATTATTATTAGGTGATCGTAAAATGTGCCTATGTCATCAGCGTCAGCTTCATCAGTTGGAGACTGGGTTATTAAACCGCGCTGCACGGAATTATAATTATCATAACCCAGGTTAGTGTTTCGTTCGCGAGCTGTATAACCTGAACTGCTGGAGGGATACTCTTATGAATAAGGAATTATATTTTTAAATTGTGTGGCATATCCCGGGAGTAGAAAATTATTTGTCTTTTCGAATACTCTTGGCTTTTGGACCAGATATCTTGTATTACCAATACGTCCATTCCATCACCTGAAAAAAGATTATTGTGTAACGTTTTCGTACTTTTCACGTTGCTTTTAGAATTACTGTCTTAATACTTTTCTTCAAGCCTCATGAGTCAGTATCTGAGTGGTGGACTAGTTTACCTCTACAAGAATTCGCCCAGAAAGAATCTATTGAACCATCCATAGTTTTTCTTGATATGTTTTAGAGGCGTATGGTTCCCACTTCTACGGCCTCGCAGAAAAGGCAAACATCCACGATGTCATTCTCTCTATCTCTGAGCATTACCTCTCTCTATCTTGGAACATTTCCGGTACATTATATCTAGTAGATGTCCCCTTATCCACCACCCGGGGAGAGACCTGGTGAGAGACTTCACTCTAAAAAATTGGAAGGGTTTTGATACATCTAATAAACCTTTAGATATTAAGGTATTTGCAATGTTACTGATGTGTCTGGAAGGTGTCGGCCAGTCACTTTAATTTATTTTGTATGTTGGAGGTTCTCATTTCCACCTTATAGCATGACTTTGACACATGCACATAAAGAGAAAACGGTTTCTTATCGTAAATATAGACACGACTACGGTGTCTATTTACCTGAGAAATCGAGAATTAGCTTTAAATGTTATTTGGGGACCTGGAAAACCCGAAAAAATGGAATTCGAGGAGAAACCTGGATTTTTTTGAAGCTATTATTTTTAACTAAAAAAATCCACTTTATTAATTTCGCTCTGAAAACAGCCAGAATAATATTTATTGGATTTGCAAATTAAAGATCACAGAATGAGGCAGTTAAAGTAATTATTTTTTATAAGAAGCTCTCAGCAAAGCTTCTACTTATTGAGTACAAATGTGGAAACAATGAGAGTACAATAGCTGATGTTAACTATATTTCTTCTTTCCGATTGATGCTCTGTTTTTCATATCATTTTAACTTTCTCTCATTTGTCTACTTTAGCCGCTCATGTCTTATTTTCTAATTGGGTTAATGTACTTAAGAACTTTGAGTCTGATGTTAAACTAAGTTTTCAAGTTAACTTCAATATACATTTTGTCAAGTATTTGACTTCAAATAAAGCCATTTGAAAGGAACCTATAATCTAATTGTAACTATTAGGTCTCGCCTTATAGCCCTTAATGTCGCCTTCTTAAGTAGTTGCTTTGGTTCTGTATGAATTGGATAGGTTCGCAAAGGCACTTACACAGTCCTCAATGTGTCGTTGAGATGTAATTTAAATGTTTGTGCACAATAGTTCTTTGTGAGATTAGACTGTGTGTTAAATAGTGTAAATAATATGATCAGTTAATTTAGTGAGACACTTTCCTTAGATTCCCACTTATTTAATCGAGATTAACCCATTTCGAATGTTAACACGTCTGTGATTACCTGTACATATAATTTTTTGATAATTATTAGATTTCATAATTATTATACTCGAACAGCATTTTTTTTTATAAATATGACTTAAATGCATTTCACCAACACATACTCGAATATGTTCTTCCAATATGGCTGCAGCAGCTAATATTTTAAATAAAGACTTCGGCGTCAAGCAACAGTGACATCGGAGTAGTTTAAAAATAGTGGATTTAAGAATTGAACTCAATTGTTTCGGTAAATAAATAATACACATATTTTTACATACTTACTTATATATATTTATTGAAATTTACATACAATATAATCTTACAAAAATACATACATGTATAAATTACATCTCTAAGACGGCTTGAAAACGGAGCGGGAGCCGTTCCGATGGACCTAGCCAATTCATATTGAAGCAATTGCTTAACAGGGCGACATTAAAAACTGTAATTTCAGGTAAGTCATAATAGTTGAGGTTAAATTCATTGGAGTTTTAATTTATTTTTATTTATTGTTTTAGACAGCTTTGTCTAAGTCGGCTAGTTGAAAATATAAACATTGTGTTTGAGAAGAAAAATATTATAAGTTAATAATGCGGGATATAAATGCATTTATGTAAATAAAGTAACTGTCCATTCCCCATCAAAAAGAAAACGCAATAAAATGTTACTGTGTGAATTAAAATGTGCTTCTAATTTGGTTTTATACGCACATGAATTAAACTCTTATTGAATGCATATTTTTATTTCAATATTTTAGTATTGGTTAGTTTCTAACAAAGGTAAATTATATTTCGTTAATTTTGAATCTGAAATAATTTTTCGTTGACATGTTATAAACAAATATGAATCAGACATTTAGGTTTCACTATTGTTTGTTTATTACTGCACAATTTTCTGAACTAACTTCTGGAAGGAAATATTCAATTTTATTTTCTTGTTTGTAATATCTGGAAACGTGCATTTTAGTTAGTACATAAATATTTATTTCACGTTGTGTAATGAGTGAAAGAAATAGTATGTGCTTAGTATATGCATTTTTAATTGATAAATATTTTTGTTTGCAAGAAGAAAAATAATATAAACTAATCAACTGAAGAAAGTTGAAAAATATACATGGAAAACCTAGCAAAAACTGAAATTTGAAAATTGACATTCAGTACTCACCGTGTAGATTACTAAATAAAGACTCCGTGTTGAAATCATTCTTGAGGCTTCTGATATTTTTCACTTTCCCTGAAACCTGTATGTGGCTGTTTTCTAGTAGCCTAGTTACAGGAAAATTTTTCACCAGCAATGTCAATTCTTTTTAACTGTAGTAACTCCAAGCCGGGTCGATGCTTTTAATGTAATAAAAATGCAATGTAAAAATATTAGTGAGATAATTTCAAATGTTTTATCTTCTTAGATCTTTCCAGCCTTCCTACATTCCAACATTGCTTCTTATGTAGAGTGTGAATTGAAAATCGTGTAATTACAACCTTAAATCCTATAACTAGTTTGGCGAATTCTTCTTTCCGCAAAGTAAATAGTTTTCTTTTCTTAGCATACATATGCCTTCTGTATTAAGGCAACGCGTGTCAATCAGAGCAGGTAGAGAGGTGATCGAAGATTTTGGTTCAGCAGAAGTTTCTAATGTGGTAACTCTAAAAGTGGAATATTCTTTACATTTGTTCATCTTTCTCTACTTTAAACGTTACGCCGAATGGAAGGAGGCAGAGAGGAACCGATTTCTTGTTTGTAAAAGTATCGTTTTTAGCTTATCCGATCCTTCAAATGTAGTTACTTTACGTAAACTGAAGATTCATTTCATTTGGTTAACTTTCTTAATTTAAACAGAAGTTTTAGTAAATGCAAGTCGTTACTTTGTCCTGTGATGTACCCTAAGCTTATATCCTAAGTTTACGTGTGTTTGTTACTTTATATTACTTTAGTTATAGTAATATTCCTACTTAGTTTCTTCCGTAATTGAGATATTTAAGGTGTCTACTTCCAAGGGGTCCTTTTACAAACGCCATAAACGTTGAAATATTAACAGAATCACTTGTTATACACTTCTTATTTTTAAAAGTTAGGTAAAAAGTGTAGCTACGAATATCTTACAAATTGAGAGAAGTGTTAGATTACCAATATTTACCTTCGTGCAAAATAACATTGGAAAAAAAAATACACTCTGTATTGTCCGTTATGATTTTGTGCTTTAAATTCTTACGATAATTAAATGATTCTAGAGACGGTTTGGAATCACAAAATCTGACTAATGTATTTGAAAATGATAAAATGAACTAAACAAAGCTAATATCCCAATTTAAAATATTTTGGGACAAGAACCCGTTTTGAAATGGACGCCTCATTTAACCGTGTATCATTGGATTTCAGAATCGCTGATCTTCTTGGTTATTTTGATCAGAGGCTAATTTTCTTATGCAAGTATTTACTACAATTTTGAATAAAAACATAATTCTTAACGCAGTTGAAATGAAAACAAGTCATGTTAATCAGTGTTCGATTTGTTGGGCAAAGCTGGAGATTTTCTCTGATGCGTGAAGATTTGATCCCCTGTTGTTGATTCCGAGTATAATGTCAACTAGAGAAAAAATCTTTGTATTTCTACCCAAACAGGTAGTAGGTTGAAACTTACCAGCAACACCTAGTTTTAGGACCCCTCCCCTGCGTAAATTATAACAAATGTAACACTGCTGTTAATGCTTTATCTGTTTTACAAATATTAAGCTAAAGATCACATTCCTTGTAAAGTCTGTACACAAATGTTATCTAGTATCAATAAACGCTAATCTGGCATGACTACCTCAGACAATTTGCATTTTCTAAAAAGAACAATTCACATTTTTATATGCTTACTATTTCATGTTAATTATCATTATTTCCTAAAGCATAACAATACCAATTATAACTATTTAACTGTAACAGTTCTATAATGAGTTCAATGAGACTACATATTTGTAAAATACGAGAGCACGCTTTAAAGCAATGCAATACTATGTTACTAAATATTACAAATGTTACTTTTTGATTCCAGCGTAATGGTACGAAACATCTGGTAAATATTGTTTTTAAGGTGAGAAATACGATTTTCTCTCTTCAACTAACGTGACCGTTTCGCATGAAATGTTGAGAACTTAATAAAAAAAAGGACTGTACTATAAACTACGTTAAAAAGCATAGTTGTCAACAATTTCGCTAAGATAAGGAATAAGTTCAAAATAAAAATGTATCTATTGAAGCATATTACAAGGTTAGAGAATAATTGAAACTACACAGGAATAATTACACTTTTAGTAAAATACATATCTTGGTGATTTCATACCCTAAAATAACCCACCTGTCAGAGGAAGAGCGATATAATCGGATTATTTGATAGTTATAAGATAGTTTCTTTGTCACTTCCCAAAAACTTATAAAAGCCTAGTCGCCTTATGTCTGTCAGATATTTTCAATTATAACGAAACAGTATGATGTTTATTTGTTTATTTCCAAAAAGATTTAATTTCATTTTAATTCAACAGACTTGATAATGGCACCTTATTCCTGTGTCCCAATTGGTATTTGCATTCTTGATTGAGGCGTTTAGAGATTTAATCTTACTAACCGGTAGCTGAAACTTGCCTTATGCCTGATTATCCATATTGCTCACACTGCTCGCATGCTTGTTTCTACTTCTTCTGCATTTGAGGCAAACAGGATTATACTATCAACAAATCGTAGGTGACTAAGATATTTGCCAATAACTTTAATTCCAAATTCATCAGTTAAAATGTTTGAACATTTCTTCCAGAAACGTAGAAAATAATATTGTAGTAATTCAATATCCCTGCCATTTTAGCTTTTCTAATCCTGAACTTAGTTTTTTGACAGTCTAATAACATATCCATCAGTCGAGTATGCGTTTCTTAGTAATTGTATGAACCTTTGGTGCTTTGATCTTCAAGGTATTTAAAAACTGGTGCAAAAGAGACTGAATAGAGTACTTTTGTCAAACTCTGTGAATAATAAACCCAATGGAAATTCATGACGTTAGTTCTTTCAATTACTATATTCAAAACTTCTCTGTATTCATTGTACTAAATCCACTATGAAATGAGATTTGTTATTTGACTGGGTAAAATATTTGTATCGTTCAACCCAATTCAGGATAAAAGTTTATTACGCGTTTTGAAAGTACTAGAAATAAACTTATTGGACGGCAGTTATCGATTCTTTATTTGTACTCTGTAAAACAATCTATAGTTAAAAATTTAGAAATACCTTTCTTAAAAGGAAGATTATTTCTTTGGTAAGGATTGACTACGGTAGTAGAGTAATTTTGTTTGCGATAGACAAAGAATTGCGAAGATAATCACGAAAATTTCTGAATATGATTGACATCTTAAATACATTGAAGTTATGAACGCATCACATCCCTTCAATATGTACTTTTTATCGTAGACGCCGATTTTCTTTCGAGGCCTCCTCACTGTGGGTGATATTCCCGAAAATGTGGCCAAAATACCAAATGTAAAGTACTGAAAGCTGAAAAGTTTTATCGTTGGGTGGATAAACATAATGTGCCAATAGAAATCCGGTTACTGTATACAAAGTCAAACGTGTGGAACAGGAGAAGTAGGTTGTGGAATTGCATTATATGCTCCCTGTGTGACATTCTATATCTCATATTCCTTCAAGTGTTGAAGTTAAAACATTGGTCGGCAAAAATAATTTGGTTTTAAGCCATATATCTGTAGGCAGCTAGTTGATAGTTATAGGACACAACTGATGAATATATTTTAGTCTTAATAGAAACGCCAACCTTTAGGCATCTAAGGCTCAGGCCAGGATAATGGAGGGAAAAGGATTCGGAAATGCGTCGGCAAAGTCCTGCGTTGAAGGTGCTATTCTGGCATTTCGCTGGTGTGACTGAAGAAAGCCCTGGAATAGACGCGCTATAAGTATCACTCCATGAACACTTTCACTATTTGTTTTGCTTCATAACGTTAAACCCATTCGTTATGATAAGCAGAATGCGGGAAGAGACTACGAAATGTAGATAGAATGACTTAGTGGTTCAGGCGAACTTATTACAGAAGAATTACAAGGTCATTCCTAAATGATGAAATTTTCCATTAGCTATTAATTTTCTCTGATTCGCTTATATCAATCCCTTCGTCCTTCCACCTCAGAGAAATAAATAGTATCTTCCTCACGTAATGGAACCCATTAAATATCGGATGTGTCAGGCAGTGATTCATTTTTAGACAATAGAATGTCAGGGGATAGTATCGAAGACAGTCAAAGCAACATTATAATCACATTACAACACTATATCTACAGGTCATAAGTCACTTCTTTTATATGCGACGAAACAGGCCCGCATATGAACGTAGAGAAATTAAAATACATGATTATAACTAGAAATGCAAAACAGGAACGAGATAGATAATTTATATAGCAATTAAGAATGAGATCATAGAGAAAGTGAACAAATTTAAATACTTGGTAGCAAAAACGAAGATAGGGAACGGGAAGGTTATGTAGCTCGGATGGGCAAAGAAACAAAGATTATGTTATATCGCGTTTGTAAAACGGAAAGAAAGACGCTTTTCGTAAGATCGAGTCCTAGTTCAGATGACAATATTAGAAGGAATCTTCGAGATATCGATATTCATGATGAAAACGGACTATATCTTACTAAGCATATAGTCGAAATACGAGCGTTTGTAACTGCGGTGATGAACCTCCTAGTTTCGGAAGCCATAGATTTGGACAGTAGGAACTACGATAATGCCTCTTGAAAGTGCTAATCTTTATTAAAATTTAAATCTTAAGCGTATATGACATATTCAGTTTTACAAAGGAGACACGGAAATTTTTTACAGGGTCTCGGAAAATTTATTTTTCTTAACTATTGAAACCCTTAATGTCTCCACTTGTTAGCGAAGGTTGAAATAAAATATAGAATCACTATACCTTAATTTGAAAATGTCTGCTTACTTGAATAGTTTTAGCTTATTAACGATAATATATTATTTGTTATGGATGATATCCTTGGAGCCAACATTTCAGTTTTTTTGCAAGTAAAACAGTCAAAAGTGTGAATAATTAAAACCATGAAGAATTTATTTATCACGTTTGAGGAAAGCAAATAACAATATTGCTTATAAACTATTAGGAAAAGTGTGGGATTTAAGAAGTGCAAGAATGAAAGGCAATCCTGCAGATTTTTATTAGCATTTGCAGAGATTGAATTTTTTAGTGACAAATTAATTTTAAAACTTTTAGATACGTTCCTTTCTTGAAAAAAAAAATGAAACTTTAGATTTCTTTTAGAAGGCTATTTACAATCATCCTGATGAGCTGAAAGAAGAAAGAAACTGCTCGTAGTTTCAGAAAATGTCGTATGATGGCAGTACTAATCAAGCTACGGCAAGCATCTAACGTTTACCAAGATGCCAGACGAAGAATAACTTCTGTTCCGGAAACACGTAATCAGTTGACAATGTTATCTCATTAATCCGTGAACACGGCACAAACTAGTAAAGTAGAAGCTCTAATTAACATTTTTATCCATCAAACTGTATGACTTTTATACACCCAAGTACCTTATCAAAACAGAAATTAAGAGACTTCGAATGGAGAATCAGTTTACAAGGCTTATTGGCCGTGTTCAATTTGGTCACGAACTATTTTCAGTTGTAAATTCCAAGTAAGAAATGACTTTCCGGTGGAAGAAAGTACCTGAAAGATTATTAAGATGATCTTAAAGCCATTTAATAGCTAAGAAACCAACTCTGGGGCACTTATTAAACGAAAATTGATGCCACTAAAACATTGAAGTTAAGCAGCCAAATATAAAATAAATATCTACCAAACAAACACACATTTAAAACAACCAGAAAATATTCAAAATTAACATAGAAAAATATTTACCGATAATTGGTTATAGAAATGGAAGCATGCTAAAAAAAGATGGTAAAGGAAAAAGTACACAGAAACCTTGAAAATAAGCAAGTGAGTATGCAATTAAACATTGAAAATAGACAATGAAATCCTTGAATTAGGCAACCCGTCTGGTCAGCGTGAGAGCAGTAGACCAACTCCTCCCTTCGGGGAGAGGCCTCATCCACTAGTGGATTGAATATGGTTGTGAT
>JAGDQP010000095.1:0-66341 GCA_022664845.1 Lepisma saccharinum
TAATATTTGTTTTTTCCTTTCAAACTTCTACAATAAATTGGATATATTGACCCACGCTTCACAGACTGAGTATACCTAATTTGGACTAACTTAAATCGATTAAAATAAAATTATAAAACCGAGGATTCGTTAACTTCTTCAAACTGGTGGTTCATTTATCTAACCTATGTATGTAAATTTTATGAACTGCTTAAAGTATTATTGTTTTCATTGCCTCAAAGGAATAAAAAGTCTAATCGTAAAAGCAGAGCCTTTTTCGAAAACAGAAAGTCAAAAGTTATTGATCATTAAACATAAAAAAGTTTAGGTGAATGGGGTCCCACTCGACCAATGAATTACAAGTCCAAGGCCTTATCTATTAAGCCACAGAGCCAACTAGCGTAATACTCTTTCCGATAGCTCTTTATAGCACTTCCGAACAACCGCTTAACAGATGCAACTAATTACGTAGTGTTTACACGTCATTATTATCCCTCTACGCAGACAATCCTTTGCACTTTTGATCCGTTCTGCATAAGTTCTGTTTGTTTAGATAAAGGAAACAGTTCGTTTTTCTTTATCACAATTCAGGGAAAAATATCAATTAAGTTAGTAGTTGCTATTTCTCATTGGTTGTAAGAGTGATAACAATTTAGGCAAAGCAGGCGTTGACAAGTAGCTGCTACGCTATTTTTGCCCATCTCTGTTTCGCATCTGTTTTTCAAGGTTTTATTTATTGCTTTGTTTGTGCATTGTATAGATGCGCGATCCCTTCCAGATATCAAATCCAGCATGAACTAGATTTTCCATCTATTTTTTTTGCGTTTGTTTTCTTCAAGCTGCCGATTCAATTGAAAAAACAAATTACAAATCTAATTAGAAATTGAAATTACAAAAAGTCATAATTTTTTGCTGAACGAAATTAATTTGAAGCATTTTCTCGATGTTATGCTTCGTTTCCGCGAAGATTGATAATAATTTAGGCCATCATTTTCCACGATGGCGGCCATACCACAAGTTTGATTTGGGTGGACTTTTAGTATGTTACTTGAGTGGCTAAATAGTAAATGTATAACACGTTTTCATGCTTTTAATAATGGTTTTACCTAATTTTCTTAAAATAACTACACTTTTTCTAAAAATAAAAGCATTGAAGTGTAAATATTGCATATTAACAGTTTTGCGAAAACTAATTTGGTGAACGGCACGGTGTTTGTCTTGACTTATAATCTTAATATTTTTCAATATTTACATTTTAATCTTCTAAGGTAATAATTTAGGACGGTATCAAAATCGCACTGTTCAAAAACGGGAAGGAAGGCAGAAATAGGAAAAGGACAAAGGAAACTAGCGAAACGGTGCTGCTGTGGAAGTTAATAGGTCTCCCCAGCAGATACAGCAGATTCACGTTGTACCATGTGTACAGTAGAGCCAGATACGAGGGAAGGTAAGGAATCAGGCGTTGCAGAATGTGCTGAGACGTAAAACCACAGCGTCTACTAATAAGCCCAGTAGCGTGTCCGCATACTCCGTAATAGACAGAAAGTACTTGCGTGTCCGTGTAGGGAAGTGCTGAATCGGCAGAATGCCCTAGTAGCAAGAATATATGGCCTGGAGAGCTATAGAGAAGATGGAAGCAGGAGAACCACAGTGAGTCATTGAAGAAGCAGTTGGAGTGTCGCCCAGTGCCATTTATAGCATAAGAACACGATTTCAAAAACCTGATAATGCTCTGTGACCGACAGGCGACAGACCATGATGGTACGGGATGACTTGTAGTTATTGCTAGCTGCACGTCGGAATATAGCCAACTTTCGACAGGCCTCTTACATGCATTGCTCACAGCATGAGAACAACAGGAGAAAAGGTGTCTGTTCAAACTATCCGTAATCTCCTACATGAAGGTTTTTTCCATGCAAGGAGACTGTTAGTATGTGTATCATTGAGCGTACAAAAATAAATATTGCGTAGATACTGGGGTGAGACACATACGAGCGAGCTTCTACCACGTGGACTTTGGTGGGGTTTTCCGATTAGTAATACTTCAGTCTGGAGGCAGAAAATGAACGGTCATTGATATGGACATGCATTGAAAATACTGCACAATAATTGCAATTTAGAAAGTAAAGTCGAACGTAATTTCGTTCTATTGTTTTGTCCTAATTTAAGTGCTTATTATGGTAATTTATTTTTAAATGAACTTGGATACGTTAGACACATAATGTAAATAAAAATATGATGACCCATAAAATATTTTAGACTTAAAATTTGAATACCATATAACTTCCTTTTAAGATGAGAGAATCATATTAACCCTAGTAATACTATGCTCGTATGTGCTACCTGTAGTGCTAATGGGGGGAGGGGTCAAATTTCCCGGCGCTGTTTCCAGGTCATTTTGGACCTTATATTGTGATTTTGAGTAATTTTGAACTATACACAATGAAAAAGAACAGTAGAAGTAGCTCTTCTTTCTATTTTTCATAAGTGGTTACATTTGAGACATATCTTGCATTACTAATTGGAGTTTAATTTTATGTTTATTTGTTTATACATTTATACTTCTAAACTTTTGTGCACTACATGAGTAAGAAGCAATTTATATAGTCATCTAATAAAGAAATAAGTTTACAGACTACAAGGTGTTAAATTGAAACTTTTACCCTGCTTGAGTAATTACAGATCATTTTTTTAAAATATTTTAACGCACCTAATCATCAAATTTGAGAAATATTTATATTTCAAAGATTTTTGTAATCTAGATATTGTTTTCATTCGGTGTTTTAGATGATCGATCTATAACATTAACTTCTGTACTTTTCTAATTTTACCGCGAGTAATTTGATGAAAATACAGGTATCTCTTATTTGGATTCTTTTCAAAAATCGCTAAATTTCATACCGTTTTCCTTCTTACGTTAAAAATACCAAATATTATATTTAAAAAAGTTAAGTTGATGTATTAGTCAAGTGGAATAAATAAATAAAAGTATGTTGGCAAAAATATACTCAAATTTCTTTTGTGCACTCAGCTATAAACAGTTGAAAAGTACCTCTTATTTGGTTATTTTACGTTATAAACTTATGAATAATTAATCTACTTTAATGAAGGCAATACACTTTAATTACCGCCTAAAGAAGCATTTAATAGCATGCTGAACGGGAGCGAATGTTCTAATAAGGATTATAGTGAAGCAGAAACAATTTGGAATACATTAAATTGTAAAACACTTCGTAATTAATATGCCCATTTTGAAAAAAATATGATGTGTTTCTCACCGCAAATATCTTACAAAACTTCCGTAAGCATCTACAGAAAAATGTAAAATTGATTCTGTAAGTAGTTATATGAGCTCTTGTTTGTCATGGCAGGCTATGCTGCATGAAACGAAAATAAATTCCAATTTCTCTCCCTTACTCTCTCTGCCATACAAAATGTGTCTCACAACCGTTATGTTGGAGTTGCACGTTACAAACTTTAATCTTACGATCAGCCAATCATTTTTGGATGGATGCTTCAAAGCAAACTAATGAGTTTCAAAATCATCAGCCTGCACGTTTTAAATGTTCGCACCAAATACTATAAGAGTCACTGTATATGACTCCTATATTTCCCCAGGAGTATACAAATATATAGTCTATAGCTCTTATTTTTTTGTTCCGTTTTCCTTTGACAAATTCCTACTTTTTGTCTTTCTCTCTTTTCTTTCTTTCTTTCTTTCTTTCTTTCTTTCTTTCTTTCTTTCTTTCTTTCTTTCTTTCTTTCTTTCTTTCTTTCTTTCTTTCGTTCTTTCTTTCTTTCTTTCTTTCTTTCTTTCTTTCTTTCTTTCTCTCTCTATCTCTCTCTTTCATTCCTCTCCATTTTTCCCTGGATGTACTTTTACTTCTGCACTTCTTACCATACTGACGTCCGTCACTCTCAGTTTCTATTTATGTTTATATTTCATGTTCTAGCACACTGTTTCATCTGATTCTTCATTCATTATATCTTTGAGAATTTATGCATTTTCAGAAAGATTATGTGAGAACGTTATAAGCTATTTTTGGTAGCGTAGGAGAGACGGAGGAAAGAGGTGTCTCTATTACACTACACACGATTTTAATATAAGATGTAATTTAGTTAACCCAACTACATTGCGTTCACAGGTACGTTTTTATGCGAAGTGTGCAATTCAAGAATGGAACGTTAATTGTGGTGTGATGTACATTTATGAAATTCTGAAGAAAAATTTAAAAAAAATAATAATTTGTTCAATTACTTGAATTAGTGCAGTTTGTAGATTTGTCGAATTATCGTAGATCTCCAGATACTGGTTAAAGTCGTCTCCAGATATTTTACTTGTAATATTTATTACCTTTTGGCACCTTTTGGCTCAGGCCGACATGGAATATGAGGGGAATGGAGGAATGCATGACCCTTTTTAAAGTGGCATTTCTCTGGTGGTACTGAACAAAACCCTGGAAAACCGCAGTGAGGATGGTCAGTTGTGGTGTCTGAATCCCCGTATCTACCCAGTTCCAATCCAATGTTCGCGATGTTACCTCTTGGACTAGGGAAGTTGTCGTGTAACATATTGGAGCCTACACACATACCTTATGAGTAATTATTGCTAAACAATTCTTGTCCTTAAAATTAACTTAAACTAATGTTTATTTCTGTACTTTTGACTCTCTCTGTTTTCTATTTTCCTTTTGGTCCCTTGATACAGGATCTAGAGAAAAGGTTGCATAAGCCTGCTCAGTCCGTCTGTCTGTCCATGTCCATAAATTAAATCTCAAAGACTACAAGCTCTAGAGAGATGCTTCCCCCGTTGTTAGAAAAGTATTAGCTAGACTAGTTCAGACTTGCTGGAACAGTCTTGATTAGTGCAGTAGTTCAAATATATTAATTTTAAATTCAATTTCTCAGAATGCTTCTACCTGCCACCTACATATATCTGCGACAAACTTGCATTAGCATGGACATTATTCCACACAATAAAAAATAATATATGTCCATGCACATCCACAAGCACTACCCTACTTGACAGTGCTCTCAACCTACTTTGTATAAAATTGATTTTTCAAATTATTTTCATTACGTTAAACATTGAAGAGCTGCCGTTGGAAAGGTCATGGATAGACTAGTCTTGATTTGCACAATGCATTAGTGTTGCTAACAAATTCTTTTTAAATTTAATTCTCAAAAATCAAATTCAAATTACTTCCACTCCGTAATAAATATCTGCACAAAAATTGGTATATAATAGAAACATGGTATGGATGTCCTCGTCCCCAAACATCCCGTTGTTAGTGTTGCCAGCTCGTTCCTAGAAAATATTTCTGATGAACCACAGGCTGTAAGGATGTGGCAGAGATGTGCCACCTATCAGCAAAAAAAAAAATATTAAATTGAATTGTGGTCAAAAATCATCACTTCGATGCGGAATTAACATTTCAAACTGTAGTCTGTTTTATTGTCTTTTCTTTAGATGCCATAACTTTAATGCTCCAATTAGCACTGAAGCACACCTTAACAAATTAAGCAAGACTCTCGCAATAATTTGTATATCACTGCCTTAGTTTAATGAATCACCGCCAGTTGGCAACACAATGAAATATATTATCGCTACGAAATATTCTGTATACAATCAGTGACTGAAGTCGAATATCGCAGCGAAGTATAAACGAAAATATACATTGTGGACTAAAGTCGAATTTCGCAGCCAAAAGTAAACATCATCAGTTCGACTAAAGTCGAATTTCGCAGGCGAATTTAAGATGAATAATATCTTAAGGCAAATAAATCAGTATATTAAAATCACAATTTTCAATTCCATTTCAGAGATGACGTGGATCTTATGCATAATTTTGTTGGGCATACTTTCCTACATATATGTCGACAACAAAAGACTTCGGCAAGTGGCTCCAGGTTGGTAAAATGAGCATGGTTTATTTCTATTGTTCCTGTATTTAAGAATTAAATAGTTCTTTCGTTTCCCCTTTAGTTTTTATAAATATTTATTTTATATTTCATATTGTTTTGGTATGTAAAGAATCTGAAACTACTAGTGATTCAAAGGCCAAACACTACGTGCTGAGTAGACATAAAATAGTCAAATCGTTCCTAGGTGACATTTATTACTATTCCTTTCTATGTATTATTGGCGAGAAAAGTAAGTATTTTACCTAGATTTCACGCTGAAACGTATGCATCCAAAATTCAATGAAAGTTTAAGGGTTGCATCACAATAGGAGAACCTTAATGTCGCATTGTGCATGCTTATGAGAAATTGAGAGAAAGAGAAAGTGGGGGAGAGAGAAAGTGAGGGAGGAAGATAAAGTAGGGGAAAGGCAGAGCAGAAAACTGTCGTGATGCTTCATCATAGAAAATTCAAGGATGCTGTTTACTCGGGGAGAGGTGGGAATGATTTGTCAGCTTGAAGCTAATGTATAGGTCTCTTTATAGCGTATCTAATAAAAAGGAATCCCAGAATCCCACTCAGTCCGTTCGTCCGTCCGTCTATCTGTGCGCAAAAAAAAATCAGAGAAACCAGAAGCTATACAGATGTTAATAAGTGGTTTGAAAGTCCTCCGCTAGACTAGCTGAGAACCGCCTGAACTGCTTCACTGATTGATGAAGTGGTTCTGTGTTGCCAAGCCACTACTTTTACTTTAATTTTTCAAATTTTATCCATTCTGTTAAACTCATCTGCAGCAAAATTATCAGATATATTATTCGACAAACTAGCAAAATAATGTAGTGTCCCTTTTCCCAAGTAACTCAGTTTAAGTATTAGCAAATCATGTTTCCATAAAATTCAAATTTTCAAATTAATTCCATTAAGCTAGACTAACAGCAGCAAACTAATTCGGCACAATAGAAAACAAGTGCCGCCGTCCCTAAGTACCCCAGATGTTGCAATATTGCGAACAAAGCATTTACTTCACGTTTCAAAAGGAAGTAAACGTATTTCTAAAATAATTGGTTGCTTATGCTTTCAACTGCTTAGAAATCGTTTGTACTATTTTCTTGTTGCTTTGGTAAGATAATTAAATCGTATGATTATATTTCATACATGTATTATTTTCTCGGATAATAATAGCATTGGTCGTGGGCTCGGTACCAGGTGGCAACCATTCTGACTGAGGCTTTATAAGGGTTTTTCCTCAGTCACACCAGAACATGTGGACATTTCACCTTCAAAATAGACCCTGACCGACGCCTTTCCGAATACTTTTACTTATGCTATTCCAGCCAGAGCCTTAGTCCCAGTTCCAGTTCACACATGCGGCACGGGAGCCGTGCGGCAGCCGCACAAACAGTTCACACATGCTGCGTCTTGTCTGCGAACACTCTGCGGCGTTCAAGGACGAATCTCAGTTTAAAGAACTATCGCAATGGATGCGCACGTTCGTGCAATGGTAGAAATAATTTTCTTAGGTATTAAATTTCAAGTTTCTCTATTTATTCAAATTGAGAACATGCTGGTTTTAAAATAAGATCGGTGGTCCTATTTCCAAACCAATATGTTTTTCTTTTAAGTGAAATAATGTTGATATTTCATTTGTATGAAAATTATTTCTCAGTGCACAAATAAAACTGTTTTATTAATTTTAAGAAACCGTATTTTACAGTGCACTTACGAGCAAGAAAATTCGTAGACAATTCCATCCATATAATTTATTTTTCATTGGAATATTCCTACCATATAGTAAGTGTGGACATTTTCAAGTTCTGAGGGTATTCTCATGTAGGTGGAAGTGACAGTTTATATGGGGAGGAGTTTTGCTGAAGGGTTGGCTGGTTTAAATCAAGGTGGTTTAAACTTTTTTTTTTCAAAATATCAATTGGTTTAAACCAATAAATAAATGCAAAAATGCCACAAATAGTGTGAACTTCATGGTGACGATTTCACATATTAAACCATCTGCGAAAATTTTATGTAATTATCGCCTTGTAATCAAGGGGTCCCGGGTTCGAGTCCAGGTGGGGGACAATCTCTCTCAGGTGCAAATCGAGTGCTGGTTCGGATTCCACTTTGAGCTGTAGCTATAGGTCCTGTCCTTCATAACATCGCTGCTGCATAAGAACATTAAGGAGAAACAAACTTATTTCTATCCATATATAATATAAATAAATAAAGCAAAGTATTTTAACAAAAATATTGTTTTAAACAAACAAAAACTGTTTTTTTATGGGGGCAGTTTTTGCCAACCCTGGTTTGCTACCATTATTTTGTATAAGTTTATATTTTTTACCAGGTTATTATTTAAAGGCTGACATTTTTATGTCCCTCATGGGCTCGAACTCTACAACTTCGAAGAACCTGTACTGGCCGATTTATCATTTTTTTCCAAGATTAATATCAAGGAAGTTGAAATTTAAAATATTTAGAACTGTCATTCTGCCGGTAATACTTTACGGTTACGAAAGTTGTAGTACGACCCTAGCAAATGAACATAAATTACGGGTGTTTGAAATGAAGCTCTTGAGAAAAATGTACAGGCCAAAACGGGATGAGATGACTGAAAAATGGAGAAGAATGCATAATCAAGAACTCCACGGAGTGTACGACTTACCTGATGTTGTAAGAATAATGAAATCGGGACGACTAAAATGGGCAGGCCATATATCTCGGATGGGAGAAAAACAAAAGCTATATTCCATCTTGATTGGAAAGTCGGAGGGAATGAGACCGTTGGGAAGATCGAGACGACGTTGGGAGGACAATATTAAAAGGGATCTTGGAGAAATAAGTTTCTGTAGTGAAAATTTACTTAATCTTGCCCAGGATAAAGCCCTATGGCGATCGTATGCTACTGTGGCGATGAACTTGCGAGTTCCGTAAGCCATAGAGCAAGTAAGTAAGTAAGGATAACATCATTTTTCTATACAAAATAATTTATGCCTCCAATTATACATTTTAATATTTGGTCAGACTTAATTTTATTATTATTATTATTATTATTATTATTATTATTATTGAGCTTATAATTCTCTACTTAAAAATGAGAAAAATATGAAGAAACGCCATTTTTATAATTGAATATTTGAAAAAAAAAATAGATAAAAAAAAGATTCCAAAGAGACAAACCGCACGGCTCCCGTGCCGCTAGTGTGAACTATCCAATGCTGTGCAATGGCCAATAAGGAACTGTGCGGCGTCGCCGCACCGTTATGAGCGTGGGCGATGCAGCAGGTCTGCGGCACCGTCCCGCAGCCGCAGAGTGTGTTAACTACTCCATTTATTACAATATCCCATAAGCTTGCGTGCGGCTGCCGCGCGGTCGCCGCACTGCTCCCGTGCTGCAAGTACGAACCGGGCATGCCTAGATGCCATAAATAAGATTCAAATTCAGATAATAACATTAAACTACAATAATAGGAAACGTCCGATTTTTAAATTTTGTAGTAGTCGGTTCTATAGGGGAGCTGAAACGGGTCAGCGGGCCAATCGGATCATTCGGGTCAAGTTTTGGACAAAGTCTCTTGACCACCTGGTCTATACTTGATACATGGCCTGATTCGATTTCGTTCAGGTTTCCCGGAGGGCAAAGTAGACTTTTAATTATTTCTTTGCATTTAAACAATGTTTTTATAGGATTCACCGGCATCTCACAGAACAAGAAAAATATCACGCCAAGAAATCCCAGTTCATTAAGTTCCCCGATCGAGTAAATCCAATAAATCGGGTTAAATTTCGGACCGGGTCCTTATGTTCGAGACAGGCGGGATAGCCAAAAGTGGCCAGGTATCAGCTTTGTTCTATTGTTGGCAAATATATTTGTTTAAACTTTAAGGTCAGAGGCGTCATTTAGGGAGGGCAGCTGGAGGCAATTGTTCCCCCTGTGTTTTTGAATGTAAACTTACAAAAAACGTAAAAAGATCTTGTCAGAAAAGACAAGTCAAACTGACATAAAAACACACTGAAATGTAATAAAAAATTCTATTACTTTTTCAATTTCGATTTTTTGTCGGACCTAAGAACATAATTTATAACTACAACAACTGCTTGTAACGCGCTAAGCAATGTGGATTAATGCATTTTAATTGTCTCTTAGTAATTACAGTAATTTGACGCCGATCTCACAAAAAAATAATCGAAAATTGGGGAAAGATTTTTAGAAAAGTTTATATTTTTATTAGTTACAGTGAGCTTCCATGCTCAAGAATAATTCTGCATTACGTCTGCATGCAGTTAGAATATAGGATCGCCGATAATCCTTGTGCGATGCCTGTTCAACATCAACTCGACTTATCATGGTAGTGATTCTCAAAAGATGTTCACTGGCACCCTAGTTAAGCGAAATTTCTTGTCTGCCCCGTGCCACGCCGCGAGAACACAAATGTTTAATTAAAATGGTAAAATAAAGGAAAAGTGAAATGGAAATTGAATATCTTTAAGAACGTTATTTACTAATACAAGAGGACCATTACATTGTAAGTAACAAATATGAATTCTTAGTTATTGAGTTTGTTGTCTTGAGAATATATAGATTTTGTAATTTTTAAAATAATTAATTTCTTTTACTTTACTTTGGGTTTCTCTCGGTGCCTTGTTATTTTCCTACGTACTTATTACGTTTGATTGCGCGTAGTAAGTAGCAGCGTAAACCAGAGCAGTGTGCTTTTTCAGAATGTTCTTTTGAGAATTATAATATGAGAGTTAGTAGGTCTTTTTTTTAAGGTTTTCTTTCCTCTGCATTCTGAGTCGTTTGGCACAGGATATGGCTGAGTTTGGTTTCTAGAATTACCAGAGGACATGAAAAATTGCGTCGTCTAAATCCTTTAAAGAGAAGTGTTGTTTATATTTGTACAATATCTATTCTTTTGGAGTATTGTCACATTTTTGTGCTAAGTATAGCAACTAGTCTTTTTTAATTAATATTGGCAATTTACTGCTTAAGCTGTTGCTTCTTGCCGGTCAATTTTAACTCTATCGGTTTTTATATTTCTCCCTGGACATGTATATTGGTGGTCAGTCTTTGTTTCATATCTCAGGGCGCCGAAAGCCTATATGTTACGGGAGTCAAAATTACCAAGTAGGTCAGGGAATCCAAAAACAGCCCATGAAATTAAAAAAAAAAAAAGTTACCAAGCAGTATAAAAAGGGGAGACGTTTCAGCATATGGAAGTTTTGATATATAAAATTGGCCACGTTCTTTCCCAAGTAGTTCTCATATCGATTTAGCTAAGTTTTATGAAACAAATGAAATGTTCTTATACTGCTTACATGAGTGGGATTGCTTCAAGAGCTTGGCCAAATCTCTGGTAATTCTACTGGTACCTACTTAAGCACTGTACTCTTCGATTAAATTCCAGACCAGTTGGCCAAGTTCTTGAAAGAATCCTACTCATGTAAGCAGTATAAGAAAATTAAACGTAGCTAAATCGATATGAGAACTACTTGGAAAAGAACTTGGCCAGTTTTATACATCAAAACTTCCATATGTTCAAACGTCTCTCTTTTTATACTGCTTGGGAACTTGGTTTTGTTTTTGAGCCGGAGTGTTTTGAATTCAGATATTCCAACTTTTTAAAATTTAATTTTATATTTTGGGGTAGGTTTGGGTAGTTGATGGTAGTTAGGGGTAAGCGTTTGCTAATCGCTTCTAAAAAGATCACGTTGAGACAATTTCAACGCTATATAACATACTATGTATATCGGATCACTTTATTTCAAGGAGTACTTTTGGAGGTTGATGAAGTTTATTGCTATGATAGCGATTATGATTACTCCTTTCAAATCAGATCTCCCTGAGACTATTTCAACTATATACAACATTCCATATGATGGAACATTTGACTTAAGAGATAGTTTACAGGGGTTGGTGGAGCTGTTGTTCCACCTAGGAGTCGTGCCCCTAAATTAGAAGTTTTCAGAATATGCACAAGTAGCAGATCCGCAATTTTTGTCCTAGCTATTATTAGAGTTCATGTCGAAGTGGAAGAATAACATTTGAGGGTCTCTTGTGCCCCCCTAGGGGTCATATCTATAGTTTTGAACTTTCCTGGAAATGAACAAGTTGCTCCTAATTGTTTGAAAAAAAAATAATGCTTTTAAAACTAATCAAAACGATGGCAGAACAGTTACATTTTCTATACAATTTGAAGTGCTGCTGTGTCCTTCCTAAGGGGTCTCACACCAGGTTTTGTGCTTTTCTGGAGATTTTAAAATTATTCCTAAGCATGTATAACATTGTATGTTAATTGCAAGTCGGGAACATGTCAGAACATTTATGTTAATTTTACAATTTAAGGGGCTATTTTGTCCCCCTAGGGTCGCACCGCAGATTTTAGATTTCTTTGGAGGTTTGCAATTAACCCCTAAGCATGTGTAAAATTTTGTATTTCTTGCTAGTCCGGAACACACCAGAACATGTATATTGATTTTACATTTTGAGAGGCTGTTGTTCTCCCCTAGGGGACGGTTTACGGACAAAACAGCGAGTGCAAAAACAGCTAGAGCCAAAACAGCGATTACCGAAACAGTGACCGGCGAAAACAGTGACCGACCTAAACAGCGAGTGCCGACCAAAACAGCGACTGTCAAAACAGCGAACGACAGAAACAGCGACTATCAAAATAGCGAACAAACAAAACAGCGAAGGGCAATAACAGCGAACGTCAAAAACAGCGAGCGACAAAAACATTGACGACCAAAACAGGATAAAATAGTTTTCATGTACCTATTTGGCAATTCCTGGCCCTATTTGGTCATTTTTTGGAAGCAGCCTACACTGAAAGAAAAACACGTAGACGCTATATGAAAAAAGAGTATGCATCAAGCATAAATGCTGTAATTACGTGGACAAAACTCCTACCAGAGAATACCTCATGCCTCTAAAATATAATATGTTTAAATCAAATGAAATTATTAGTTTTACAGTCTCTCAGTTTTGCAACTAGGGCTAAAGGAGAGGGTGATAAAGGAAAGTTAATGATGAGGAAATGATTGGTGCAATGAAGAAAGTGGGAGGACACATACGCATAAAACATCTATTGTCCGTATTAACTATACTCTGTTTATATAACTTTCTTCTATACGTACTATCTTTAAAGAAAGTAAATCCCATGCAGTGGTGAGAATATTTGAAACTAATCTCCGTATGAAAAATTAAGCTCCTGCCAAACATATCGCATGTTTAGTGCTTAATTTTCTAGTTACTGTGGCAGCAATGAAGAGGAGATATATTGCAAAAGAATTCTCATACTATACAGATGTTTGAATGTGTTATAATAGGCCAGGCAAAATAGAAAATAAAAAAGAAGGAAATAGATAAGAAAAGGAACAGTGCGAACGTGTGTGTGTGTAAGAAAGTAATACTAGATCTATTCGAAAAGTAGAAAAAGAAAGCAATTACTCTCTAGTGTAGTGGTCTAGGTGCTGGCTTTCCGCGCTGAAGGTCGCGGGATCGAAACCGTTTGCCTAATTGATCTTTATTTTAAACTTTATGTAATTCAAAACTTTTAATAAATTCGTGTAGATAAAGATGCACCAGCCATCACTTGAACTGAAAGGGATCATGAGTAATCGAGATACGTCAGCTTGTATAGGTCATGGTCGAGTGAGTCTCACTGTCCCTAAGCTGTTATCAGCCATCTCATCGGTTGAACCTTGTAAAACGCCTACCTTCCTGTCAAGATACATTGTTAAAAAGGTTTATTCAAAAACGAAAGAAAAAATCTCGAATTTGAGAAAATTTTGGGCTCAATTTGGCTCCGACTGAATTTTGCTCAATTTTGAACACGTGGTGGTGCTCAAAATATGAGAAAATATTTCTCGGATAATGAAAAAAAAAAGTCTCAAACATGAGGTAAAACTACTCGAAAATGAGTTTAAATTTCGGCTCAAAAATGAGAAAAGTTGGGACTATTCTCAGAAATGACAAGAAATATATTCAAAAGTGACGAAGCATAATATGCTGAAAATGTTGAGAACGTAATGACTCAAAAGCATATGCTCAAAGTCTGGAGCTACGAAAATGAGAAAACAGTTATTCAAAATTGAGAACATTTGTTTCAACGTTTTGAGAGGGTAATCACTCAAAATCGTTATGAGAACTAAAAAAAAATATTTATTCGAAATTGAGAGAAACATATTCACATTGTTAGAAGGAATTTACTCAAAATGACGTTGAGAGCGAATGAAGATGAGAAAATATGTATTCAAAATTATCCCAAGTATAACTTGTAGTGAGACTACACCTCTAACAAGCAGTAGAGAACCTTATCCTTGATCGCACCAGTGTTTCTCAGCTACTTTCTGCAACCACAGATAAACCCTCTATTACATCTAACAAAAGAGAAACACAGGCGGCAAAGATAAAAATGTTTGTTGAATAGAGAATAAGCATAAATACCACCCAGTAAATACTGTATTTTTTTCTTTTTTTTTTTGCTAGCCTAATTGAAGCCTAGACTAGCCCCCGCTTAAAGCCTACACCCTCTATGTGGGAAGAGGTGATAAAGGGTAGGTGAGGGTCTGTGAAAAGGTGGAAGTGCTAAGGGAATTTGAGTGATCTATTATTTTATTCTTGATTTTCTTCAATCGTGGATATCATGAGTTTTCCTCATAATCATTATGTTTGGTAAGAGGATCTTAATCTAAATGATTATGGTAATGACAAATGGTAGTGAGGTGCACTTGACAGGACAACACTTTCGCAACACTGAGGACGAGTGATTGATAATCTTCTGACCTAGGGGCAGCTCTAGGTCATGATGTGGACAGATGGGCCCTTGCGTTCTAAATAATTACTGTGCAGCATATGAAGGTGCTATATATGGTGGTATGTTCGGTGAACGAAGTTCATCGATGAGTTCTTCTGCGGGGTGATTCGGTGGTACTGTGAAGTGAAAAAGTGCGAATAGCAGTGATATAGGCGTAGGAACATGTGTGGCAGGTGTGTTTTGTCGTTGATGATGTGTAATGATTTCATGTAAAAGAGGATGATTTATGTCTAAGCGTTTGGCAATATATTTTGTGCGTAGTGGTGGAGAGTGAGGTGTGGGAATGTAAATCTGTCGTAAAGTTCGTGAGTTGGACTGGGGAGTTTGATTCGGTAAGCTAGTCGGAGAGCGTGTCTTTCCATTATTTGTAGTTTGTGATATATGCGTTCGTCTGCGAAGATCCAAGCTGTATATGCATAGGTAAGGACAGGACGGAGGAAAGCTTTGTACGTGGTTATGATGGTGGAAGGTTTGAGGCCCAAGGTAGTTCCAGTAAGGCATTTTAGAAGGTTGAGTCTATTGGTGGCTTTAGAAACTACTTTTTGAAGATAAGGTCGCCAAGTTAGGTGTTGGTCGAGGATAACACCAAGATAAGTGACTTGTTTGGAAGGGAGAATCGGTTGTTGATGGACTGTTAGGGCAAGTTTAGCTGGGTTGCGGTGTACACGAGAGCGATGTTTAGGAGGTAGGAATACTATGGCTTGTGTCTTGGTTGAGTTGATTGTGAGTCCCCACTCACTACACCAACTACTGAAAGTGCGGATGGCAGTATTCATGGTAGTGTTTATGTGGTGAATTGTGTTGCTGAGGGCTAGGAAGGCGGTGTCGTCGGCGTATTGGAATATATGGATGTTCTGAGGGAGTGGAGGAAGGTCTGCCACGAAAAGGAGGTATAGGAGTGGGTCAGCGCAGAACCTTGTGGGACACCACAATGTAGGAAAACTGGGTGGGAAAAACTGGAATTTATGTTGATGTAGGTGATACGGTTAGTTAAGAAGTGGAAAATGAATCGTAAGTAGGTGATGGGGAGATGGAAAGAACGGAGCTTGTGCAGGAGGGCGAGATGCCATACTTTATCGAAAGCTTTTTCTAAATCGAAAAGGACGAGGCAAGTTGGTTTGGAGGTGTTGTAATGGTTAACTATGGTGTTGGTGAGGCGAAGAAGCTGATCATTGATACTAAAGGAAGAACGGAATCCTCCTTGGTATAGAGGGAGTAGGTGGTGGTGTTGCAAGTGTGGGTGGAGTCTAGTAACCACGATCTTTTCTAGGATTTTGCTAAAGGTGGAGGAGAGTTGGATTGGTCGGTAGGAGGATACTTCATTCGCAGGTTTCTGTGGTTTGAGGAACATAAAGGTTTGGGAAGTTTTCCAGTGTAGTGGGATGAAGCCTGTGCGGAGTATGAAGGTGTAGATGGTTGCAAGGATTTGTTTGAGCTGTATTGGTGCTTCCTTGAAGTGCCTGTATGTTACTTTGTCTGGGCCAGGTGCAGTTTGCTTTTTGTGTGCAAGTGTGGTAGTGATTTCTTCGGGCGTGATTGGTGCAGTAAGTGGGTGATCGGGGAGAGGGTGTACGAGGCTAGGTTGTAGTTGAGGAGCGGTCACATTGAGGCGTTCAGCTGGGTGCCTGTAGAAAGGATTTATGAGTGGGACAGGAGTGAAGATGGTTTGTAAGTAGTCAGCGAAGATATCGGATATGTCTTTGTCAGTATGTATTGCTTGGTCATCTTGTAGGAGTGGGTATGTGGTTTTCGAGTATTTTCCTGTCAGTGCGTTAAATCGTTTCCAGTACTTTGTAGGGTGGGTAGTGTCGGCTAGTTTTGAACATGCTTTAATCCATTGTCTCAGTTTGTAGGCCTTTATGTAGTTATGAGTAGTACGCTGGTATTGTCGGTGTAGACGGAGAGAGTCGGGGTTGCGTGTGCGTTGATAATCCCTGTAAAATTGCCTTGAGCGAGTGATGAGAGGGAGATAGTGGGGAGGAAGGTTGGGCCTCTAGGGGTGTGTAGTGGAAGTGGGGATGTTTTGGTTTGATGTTTGATGGATGATAGTGGTTGTGTTCGAGTTGGACGTACATTTCATCTTCAGTGGAGGGGGGTATGATATTGGTTATGTTCGATTGGATCTCTTCTCTGTAGGCGTTCCAGTCTGCAAGGTCGAATCTGAGGGTTTTTCTCGGAGGGACACGAATGTTTGGTGTTTGTGGTGTGAGGTTTAATGTAAGCTTTACTGGAATGTGATCACTGCCGAGTGGGTCTAAGGTATCAATTTGGCACTGGTTGCACAGGATGGATGAGGTTATAACGATATCTGGAGTTGTATTTGATATAGGTCTAGTGTGTTTGGGAATTTGAAGTATTGCCTATAGTTTGCTGAGTGATGAAGTTCCGAAAGTCATTTTTTGCTCTATCTGAGCGGCTGTGTATATTAATGTCAGCCATTATGATATAGAAGCGGAAATTATTAGAGATGTAGATGAAAAAGTCTAGTGGAATTGGTTGGCCGGATCTTACATAGATTGTGGCAATAGTGATGTATTTTTGTTTGTAATATAGGGTTAATATGAGATGTTCTGGAAGATTTTGGATTTGAGGAGTGTATTGTCGAAAAGCGATATGAGGGGAGAAGCCTATGGCCATTCCTCCATTGGCTTGTAGTGCTGGTAGCTTATTATCGAATCTGATGAGGGTGTAGCCTGCAATTTTACATTGTAGTTTCGGTGTGAGATGAGTTTCATTCAGAATGAATGCATTGACGTGTTCTTCTGAGAGGAGTGCAGTAAAGAGTGGTTTATGAGTGGGGAGTGACCGGATATTAAGAAATAGACAATTGAGCGTCATTACGAATTGGACTATGATGATGAGGATATTATATGGTTTGTTCTTGTGTACGTGCATTGATATGTGCATATGGTCCTGAATAGGTAGCATTTAGGTTGACATTGAGTGTGGTTTTGGCTGCGAGTTGAATTTGATGAAGAATATGATCACGTTGAAATGGATGGATGTTTTGGAGTGTTACGGTAATGAAGACTAGCAGCTGTTCGACAGTGATGTATTGATGTCTGGATATGATGGCTGAGGTTTGTTGCGTCTTTGTTTCTGGAGGTCGGTTGGGTACTATCAATTCTGGTTTTGATGGTTCCGGTTCAGGTCTAGCTTTGCACTTGTAGCTGAATGTGGGATGTTTATCTTGGCAAGTGTTGCATGTCGGTGGGTGTTTCAGGTTAGGACATGATTTAGTAGCATGTGAACCGGTTTAATATCCGCATTTGGTGTCGTTAGGGCATTTTGCAGTGGGATGTGAGTTGTATAGTTGGCATTTTTCGCATCGGAGCGGAAGAGGAGGCGATGAATGTGAAGGTTCGACGCGGTATCTCTTTTTGTAGATGTACGCGCCGTTCATCAAGAGGTCATCGATAGTTTTCTGGTGAGACGTCAAGACTCTAATCATGTATGTTTCTTGTCCTGTTTTGGCTTTGATTCTGATACATTTTTTGATCAAAAGGCCCTCTTGTATTAATTCAGCTTCAATTCTTCGTCTGTGAGTGTCAGCTCGGCTCCGCGAATAACAACAGAGAGTGTTGGTGGCCTATGTGGTGGTGGTGGCTGCTTGAGAGGTTTTTGGTCGAGTCTAGTGAGTGATGCGTGTGCTCCAAAGATTTCGAAACTGTGACGGTTTCTGATAGTGGTGGCGAAGTTCTGGTCTGTTGATTTGATGATGATGCCGTTCTTTGTAGGAATGATCAGTTGGATAATGTCTCTTGGCTGATATTTTGTGATTTGTTGCATGAGAAGTTTAGGATTCTGATATTTGCTGTCAAAGTTTGTCAGTAGAAAAGATTGAAGTTTTGAAGATGAGTTTTGCTCCTGGTTACTGTACTCCATATGAGTAGAGTCTTCGGAATGAGAGTCGCTAATCGTATGAGTGCGTTTGGCCGGTGGTGATGACGGTGGTGAACGTAGTGACCTGGTGCTTTGTGGTGATCTGGATCTTGACTGATGATGCGGTGTTTCCTGACTGCGGCTATGGCGTGGTGTTGTTCCTATTGTTGCGTATGTCGGTACAGGTACTTGTTGTGGCAAATTAGGATGCTTTTCTGTCAGATGATTGTACACAGTGATGTCATTAGTAATACACAAGATGATGAACAAACAAGATGATTTGTTTTTGTTTAACAACTGTCCTAAGTTGGATCCCCCAGAAGGGGGACCTAGTGGCTGTCGCGGTGCGAGTGAGTCGATGATGAATAAGGTTAGGTGATCAGTCAATGTGCAATGACTGCAGAAAACTCAAGCTAACTCGCACCCTCCGACACTGAGTATGCCGTCAGTCCTATTGAGACCGTACGCTTACTAATCTCGCTCGTGCGTATGCAACACGAGGTCCTCGGAAGTAAGTTAACGAATCCCAGCTAGGCTAGGTTAAGTTATGTAAATACTGTATCCTGCATACATAATTTACATTCCTGCTGTACATATCCATCTGAGATACATATCATTTTACAATACTCCATTGTGTTTGTACAATCTCTTTAATCTGCATAACGAATCATTATTAAACATATTTAAATCATGTGCCAATAACACAACACGAAAAACAACAATTTAGCATAATAGAAAGCAGTTACTCACTTCAATTTTGCACCATTAAAAGTAGAGACATCCATTGACAAAGCGGGAAATCCAACAGGCCAGAGTTTGTTATGAAACTCATTCACCTTTATTTGGAGTTTATTACTACCACAACAGGTACACAAACTTCATAATCTTACGAAAATAAACCTGAGGAAGCAGAAGAGTTAAACTTAAATCCCGGCAGTATGTTTTATTTTTGTTGCTATCACGCCCGCGTATGAATATCACATGCAGTCGCAGCGATAGAGATTGGACTGTCCGACAGAGAATTTAGTTCTTGTTGTATGTTTGAGATCATTGAACTTGTTTACGATATTCTTTTACAACGCTCGCCAGATAATAAACTATGTCTACAGATTTCATTTAATTATCTCACAAGATTGTAATATTACCATTCCAGATACATACAGTTTGAATAATTGCATCAGCTCAAATTTGAAAAGTATGCCTTAGCTCGTATTTGAGAATTACTATTCTCAAATTTTCATTTTTGAGAATATTGTTTCTCACTTTCAAGTAAAATTTACTCGATTTTGTTTTTGAGTAGGAAAATTTATTCATTTTTGAGAAAGTAATTTTTAACAGTGTAGACTATTTATAATAGTTACAAAGCGTTAATCTCGTTTAGACTTCCTTTACAATCCGAAAATTACGCTAATATAAACGTCATGAATTTAGCAAAAAAATAAGGAGGTACTTTAAATTTTAAACAAGCATCTTTGGCAGCTATACGACCCACTAGTCCACTACTGCAAAATTTACAAATCGGACTTTATATATTATTTCAGTGCAATGCTAATATTTTCCGATAAAATACTTCATCTATGAAGTAACAAATAAATAATGGAAACTGTTTCTAAGTAGTTAAAAACAGATACATCAAATTATTTTAGAAAAAATGTTTACTTCTTTTCAAAACACCAAGTAAGACTTTAAAGAAGTATCAAATAATACATTTTTTTAAAAACAAAACTATGAAATAATTGTTAACGTTATTTTTAAAATTATTTCAACAGAATCACCTTTTCTGTATTAGAATTGCTTTCTATAATTCTTATTAAAATATGTTATCAAGTGGTGAATTTCAGGAGATTTTCAAATTATTTTTAAAACATACAGAACACATTGTAAAAGGTAGTCTTTGAAAGATACTATTAAGATCTTATTTTAAAATGATTTTCTGTAATTTGGAAATTGTTTTTGTGTTCTATTTGCTACTTGTGCAGTTTAGCCATAACGTTAATACAAATGTGGCAAAATTTATAACTTCAGGAGAGATTTCCTGTTAAATAGAGAGCTTTTCGGCCCACGTGTGCTAAGTTTCTTAGCAGTAAGGTACCCGAATCTGATATTCCTACTTCTGGGCAGTGTGCGAATTAGCAGGCGATGCCCTGAGTTCCCCCTGGCAGAAAGATTCCTACCTTGACAAATTATTTTTCGTTCCTGTCAGGGATAAATTTCTTGTCCCCAGAAGAAGTTTCGATCAAGATAAGATAGAAAATCGGAACATTTTTAATTGGCAGAAATTTAATCTATTTCCATGGAAGTGACAAGAGTATTATGAACTTTCACTAGCAGCTAAGAAGCCATTTGATTTGTGATGTTTTTGAAGTAGCTTCATGTGAATGATTTAGTATAATTTGTTTGATTTAGAAACCCCCATTTGGAAAATGGGACTGCATATCTTCCCTCCTCTCCTCTCCTCTCCTCTCCTCTTCTCTCTCTCTCTCTCTCTCTCTCTCTATATATATATATATATATATATCCTGTTGAAATCCGTTCTTGTGTTTTATCTTCCTGACTATAAAGTTTAATTCGCACACTGCTTCTGGATGAGACCCGGTTCCTATGAAAGGGCTTCAAAAGTCGTGTGCAACATGTCAATTTTAGGTGTGATGATGGTGGCTTATAGTTTCTCCACTAGTAGGGACAAAAGTCTGAAACCTCTGAGAAAGATATCTCCAAAACTCCTTGTTCCGCAATTACTCTTCTTGGCACAGAGTATTAATGGAAGAGCGTTTGCTTGTCGTGAGATAATTTCGCGGTTCGAGTTCTTATCATCTTCTTTTTTTTCTTTTCCTCTAGTAAATGTTGTGTTACAGTATGCTTTCTGCCACTACTGTGTAGGTTTTTGCTCTTTAATTCGTATTCTTAGTTTTTCCTTCATTTATTTAAATTAAGTTCACAGCACTTCATGAATAATAATAATAATAATAATAATTATTATTATTATTATTATTATTATTATTATTATTATTATCTCTGTAAATGTTATGCAACTGTTTATTGATTCAGTTTTTCGTACTGTAAAGATCTAAAGATACAACACAAACTCTGCTAAACATATAATTAGCTTATTTTTTTAAATAAATGAAGCAGAAAAGAAGAATATGACGGAGAAAACAAAAAGCTAGATAACACTAACATTCATTTACATGTAGAAAGCATACACTAAGTCATAAAATTTGCACATTACTAGAGAAAAAGTAAAAATGGACTTGAGTAAGCCTCGAACCGCGTAATCTTCGCGCTGCAAGCGAACGTTTTTCCTTTTCTCTACGATTCCAGTACTCAACGAATCACCATAAACGCTGATTCCAGCGTGAAGGTAAGAAATTTCTATCCAAAAATGCAAGATGGAGCCAGATCAAAACTTCAATTTGAAAGTATCTGATTGAAGTGAAATTTCATATCTGAAAATTCCAAAATATGCTAGAATCGTTTCGGAAGTTGAAATGATTGAATTACGAAGATCAATATTTTGCCTTCAATTACATAATAAACGGTGTGAACAGTGTTTCTTTCAGAAGATTTTGCTCGGGGTAATGGCTAAACAAAGTCTTACGAAAATTATAAATAATGCATATTTATCCCATGTGCTAAATATGTAAAACAACAATAATTTTACTTAAGAATGTATCGTATTATTTTAGTTAACCTCAAACTAAAATGAACAGTGTTTATAGAAAGTGCCATTATATTAGTATTTCAGAATACGCATGAGTAATACAAGTGTTGAAACTAATTCTTTCGGGGGCTGTTGGAAACTCAAGAGGGCTTCCCCCGAAAACATGCCTGAAAGAAACAGAAACAGTATTTTGAAACCTGCTCAATTTGAGTGTAATTTAATATATAGGAACACTAATCGATATTTAGATAAAAACAAATAATTACCGAAATTAAGACGGGGGCAACACATGCATTTTAATTTTAAAATTCCATTTAATTTTCTGTAAATTTCGTATCTCAGGGCTCCTATGGTCGCTGAATATAATTCTGAACTGAAAAAATACGTATCAGAAGTCCTTCACGGCGGAAACTTGAGAAAACAAATTTTAATGTATTTGATTTCATTAAGTTTCATATTTTAAAATTTCAAAGGTCTCTGAGTTCGACTATGAAAAAAAAATTGAATTACATTATCCAACATGGCTATAGTCCAAAACATCTTTATATGAAAAATCGTTAGGATTCTTATCTAGAGTCTCTAAACAGCGCTTAGATTTGTTAAGTATTTTTAAAAAGTGAATTCTGAAAACCAAGATGAACATAACGCGAAATATTATAATTTAAAAAAATGTGCGCCAGATGTAGCCCAAGACTTTTAAAATAAGATAAATTTAAAGAATCAAGTATACTTGCTTTTCAAAACCGTAAAAAACTTCCAGAAAATTATTCGGTTATCAAAGCTCTAGGCAATCTTAATTCGATTTATAAAATGTAAAGTGGCTCTGATATTATGTAAAATTCTACAGGCGTAATCCCAAATTCATGACTACTTTGTATAAATATCGTTAATAGCATATTAAAGGCGAATACGAAGTTTCTTTAGAATCACGTGTTTTATTATAGCTGAATTCAAATTTACCTAGAGCCGACCGGGTGGCCGAGCGGTCTGCGGCGGTAGGCCATCGGCTCGAATGTCCCGGGTTGAAGTCCCGGCATGGGTGGATTTAATAGCTAAAGGTGAATCGTAACGGATCGCAGTCCAACGTTACTAGATTGGTCCATATAAAAATAAAGTTTACCAAATCTTTTTATCAGAGCAACCTAGGCCTTAGGTGTTATAAAATTATCCTGTTTTTTTTTTTATATTATAGTGCAGATTAGTGTTCGATTTGTAGGGCGAATAGTTGGGATTTCCCCCTCTCTGGAAATATCCTTAGCTCTGTGTTTCGAATTCTTCCCCTAGCCAAAGGCGCCAAATACGGCATTTTAACGTGTTTGATATATTCTTTCCCCTCTCTATAAATTGCATAAATCGATCACTGGACTGCAGTTTTAAAAAGAAAGTATTACTTAAAATTCTTTCTCACATTTATTTTTCCACATTCACATACACACACTCCGATTGATGATCGTGGGGTTTCGGGTTAGATTCTAGGCTCTGACAAGGGATTTTTCAAAGCAAGATGCTCTAGAACGGTGAACATCCATCATCGTGATGCAATTGGGGAGTGCCCTGAATAAAAGACAGTGGCGATCACAGTTGAGATCTTCGGTTCTTCTCTCCCAACACGTCTGGTCAGCGCGGGATCAGCAGACAAACTCTTCCATACGGGAGAGTCCTCATCCAGTGGTGAATTGAATATGGCTGTGAATTATATATATATAATCTGGGAGTAAAGCAAGAGGCAAAACCGGAGAATTAACATTAAATATAATTATGTATGTTCTGCCCGAGAGTAGGTGCTGACCCGAAAGTTCCTGGGCAGGGTAAACCGATGGCGATTGTCATTGTCTTCAATTGGATAGAGAGAACGTCCCAAGGACGGGACCTACAGATTACGTGGAATCCGAACACTGATTCCGCCAGACTCCCCTATCCGTGGAAGTGTCACATCTCAAATTCTCGGCCAAAAATCGGTAGAAACCGTGCAAAACTCCACTTACTCTCTCTTCATTTTTACTTTACACGCCCACCCAAAATGAAAATTATGGCGGAATCGCTGACTCCAAACCACTTATATCAACTTGTGTGTTTAGTACGCAATATTAAAAACACTCGACTTTCATGAATTCATTTATAACTATGTCATTCAAGAATGTGACTTCTATATACATGGAACAAACACAAAGGGTAAATGAACAGTGCATAAGGAGTTTTGTCTGTTCGTTTACGTGTAATTTGTTTCCCATCGCTCAAGTCATATATAAGATTTCTTGCTGAAATTTAACATCAGTTTCTAACTCATTTTCTGGATTGTTATTAAGAAGCTAAAATGCAAACATTAGTGTTACAAATTTATTTACTTTTAACTCTTGCAAAATTCTTTCAGTTTTTTTTTAAATTATGTAATGTTCGCATTTGAAAAAGCTAACATTTGTATACTAAGCCTTAATCAGAATTCTGGTCAAATTTCTCATGCAAGCGCTGTATTTGTAATGCTCTTATATATTACATATAGCTTGAGCCAAAATTGCCTGAAGGACTTGAATAAAATTTGAATTCTATAATCCACGTTTTTATGTAAAGCGGTTTAGGGGACCTAAAACTATAAACTTTTATTTTCTTTTAAACAATTTCTTTCGAAATTAAGAATAAATATACAAAATTGAGAAATAAATCATCCTACAAATATTTCCTCTTAATTTTTCAATAGATGGTATCTTTCCTTCATATTCGCATTGCCAAAGTAAATATTTCTTACTACCTTGTATTAGCGTCGTCCATCTCGAATAAAATAGGTTATATTATAAATGATGTGCACTTTGTGTTTAAGAGTATCTTCTTAATAAAGTAGTTCCGTAGTTTACGAACAATAAACCTGCTATGAACAGGTAATCCCGCAACTGATTAACGGGCTTAATAGGCAAGATTTGTTGGAAACGTGAAAAATATGTTGGACACGTTAGAGTTTCCTGTTACATATATTGTCAATTGGCAGGCAAGCAAATTGCTGATTTTTACCTCTAGCAACAGGAAACGAAAATAAAATACACAAAATGAAATGAACATGCAAAACCATTCAACATTATAACGCGAGAAGGAATGACACAGTAACGAAAAAAAAAAGGATAATTCGAAGCTACTCTCCATTCAAAAAATTCGAACCTCGATTGCTTTTGTAGTTCGGACGAGTGAAAATCTATGCTAAAGACAGAGCCATCTAGTAAAAAATTGTCAAAATTCATTTGGGAGACGCGAGGGAGAGAACGAGTTGTGCGCTCCTTCCCCTCGTTGTAAAATGCGTTTGGATTTTATTCAACTTACGGGTTAGAGTGGGCTACTGTGTATTATCGTTGTTTTTTCTACTGCCTTAAATAGATGTTTCATAAATAAAAAATAATGCATGATTGACCGTAATACCAGGTGTATGCATATGTTTTTGCCGGTTTTTGTGCTAAAGAAAACACGTAATTTGCAAGGGAAATTAATTTTGTTTTATTCAAAATATTGGCCATCAGCTTCTACACATTTCGCCCATCTTTCAGGTAATTGATGCATACCATGATAGAAAAACTGCTTGTTTTTTGCGGCAAACCATTCGTCGAGCCATTTTCCAACGTCTTCGAAATTGCTGAAGTGCTGCTCTGCGAGCGCGTGCCCCATTGATGCGAAGAGGTGATAATCAGATGGCGCCAGTTCTGGGAGTACGGCGGGTGCGGAAGAACGTCCCATCCAAGCGATTTCAAGGTGTCTTTCACTGGTTTTGCTGTGTGATACGGCGCATTGTCGTGTAACACAATCACTTTGCCATGTCTTCGGGCCCATTCCGGTCGTCTTTCGATCAATGCGTGATTTAAATTAATCATTTGTTGGCGATAGCGTTGTGCATTAACGGTTTCGCCGGGCTTCAAGAGTTCATAATACACAATATCGCTCTCCCACCAGTCACAAAGCATGTTCTTCTTGCCGAAGCGATTTGGCCTTGGTGTTGAAGGACCGGGTGAAAGTCACGATTTTTTTCCGCTTTGGGTTTTCAAAACAAATCCATTTTTCGTCACCCGTCACAATTCGATACAAAAAGGATTTTCTTTCGTGGAGATGAAGCAGCATTTCACAAGTGACTTTGCGATTTTCCATTTGACGTTCATTCAAATCGCGTGGGACCCATTTACCAGTTTATTGATCTTCCCCATTGCACGTAAACGTCTGCTGATTGTTTCTTGTGGAACATTTAATGCTTTTGCCAATTGCTGTTGAGTTTGAGTTGGGTCATCCTCCAACGCCTGCAATTGCTCGTTTTCGCACTTTTGTAGTCTACCAGAGCGCGCACTGTCTTTCACATTGAAATCATCACTTTGAGATTGTCGAAACCATGTCACACATGTTCTAATCGATGGAGCGTGTTCACCATATATTTCTACCAGCACACGATGACTTTCAACAGCCTTTTTCTTTTGATTAAATAAGAAAAGCAATGCGTGCCGCAAATGTTCTTTCTCAGGCACAAACTTCGACATGATCACTGAACGATAAAATAAAAACGCTAGTGTTTAGCGGACTCAACTTGTGTGTGTTTGTAGTTTAATGTCAGACGAACAAAATGACGTATGTGTCAAATGAATACGCTGCTTACTTTTGGCTGGCGCCATCTCTTAGGTAAACCGGAAACTACTTATGCATACACCTGGTATAGAAGTCACTAAGACTAATTTGAATTTTTCTAACGACTTCGAAACATTATGAATAACATTAACGAGTTTAAAGCTGTTAATTTACAAACTAAAAATATATTTCACTGGAATTACAAATAGAATGGTGAGTTATGGGTGAAGAACAAATGTGATTTTCTAAATGTGTTCGCTTAACAAAAATAAAGATAAATGTGGGGATTCGAACTCATAACCTTCTGCGTACGAAGCTAACTCGCTAACCACTACACTATGGTAAATGTAGTGAAAATGTTTTTCTCATTTCACTTACCCGTTAATTTTTACGTACTGAGTATGTTTTTGTTTTATTATTATCGAATATTATTGTCTTTTTCCTATATTGTCTTTTATTACTGTCTGCTATGTATGAGAAGTATTCTGGAATATACAAACAAAACACATCTATCAAATAATCTGAGTACAAATAGTTTAAAGTTTCCTTGTGCACTACACAGGTGCATGTGCATTGCGAAATTTTTCATAGTTGGAAAATTCTGTTCCAGCGCCTCCAGCAAGTGGGATTTCATTTCTTGAAAGATAGTACGTACGTATATTTTTTTTTCTCAGTGTACTTTCCATTGTGGGACAAATTTCTTATAAATATTAAGGAAGATAAACCGGAAGGAAGTGATTCGTGGATAACTGAAAATAATAAAGCATACATGAATGTGAAGGGAATTTATAATTCTTGTATAAATGTATACAATATTATTTATTTATTTACGTCTTGTTTTACATGTGGCGAAGTTAAGGCCCTTACGGCCTTTTCTACCACTGAACCATGAATACAAAGAGAGTAATTAACAGTTTCGGTAAACACTACTATAAGATGGAAGAGATTTATAATACAACGAAATTCATAAATGTAAACAAAATAAAGCAAAAACTAAAAGAGAGGAAACAAAACAAAAACTTATCTACACTACAGATTTTAGATAATCTAAAGTTCACTAACCACATACACACACGCACACACACACATACACGAAAATATAGGTATAAATGCAATGCCATGAGCACCATGAGAATTTATATAAACTAACATTATCAACTTACAATTAAATTTACATTGACAGCTAAAGAGATACTAGTATATATTTGATAGAATTAGACGATTTGAGAGAATATTATTCAAACATATCTTAGTTGTGTTGCTCTAAGAGGTAGCTGTAAAGCATAGATTTAAAACTTGTTAATGAAGTTGAGTCTCTGATGGAAATTGGCTATAGTATATATGTGTGTGTGTGGATGGGGGTGTATCGTCTGATCAACACAATGATTTTACTTTGAAACTGTTATATTTGTCAAAATTAGTTTTGTTTTAAGTACAGTTTCATCCAGAACCTTACCACATGGAGTATACGAGTACAGTTCCTAAACAAATAATTTTTTTTTTTTTTTTAGTCAGTGAACCAGAACATTGAAAATATTTACCGTTCTTTACGTTTGTGCTCAGAATTTGTTTCGATTTCACAGTTTATTCTAACGCAATTTTCCGTTCTTCTCATTCAAATGGTTCTCTAAAGTACGAAGAACAAACAAAGCACTGGCTGTCTCCTTTACAGCTGTCACAGGAAAACATTTATGTAGCGACAATGTATCAAAGAATCGACATGCAGTTCAACAGTGGCTATTTAGTCCGCTGTGTATAAAACAACAACGGAACTACGTTGAAATCCAATACTTAGACGCTGGTATTGCGTAAAGCACGCTTCTGTTCTCGAAGCTATAGAATTTGTCTCAGTTCACTTATATGTTTCAGTGAAGTAAGACATGGCGTTAACATTCACAAAATCACAGAAAGAGTTCAATCTGCTTTAATAATTCCATCGAAGGGTGGTACAGGAAGTTCAACCACTTTCTTGATGAACATCATCCCAACCTCTGGAAATGTCTTCAGGTTTGAAGAAAGAGCAGTTACTGAACAAAATGCTCATGGAACAGCTGATTGCTGTGAATGAAAGCACCTGGCAAGCGCATTTGCAGGCAATGTGCCCACAACATTAGAAGAATAGTTCTTGACAATGCGAACAGAGCACTGGTTGACTTCTTGCGCAATATTGCGCACAACAATTTCGATTTTCAAGTACAGAAAACAGCGTTCCTGTGTATTGTGTATAGCGTAGTAATACTTATTTTTGTAGTAATCGTATTCCAGTTTACATAAAACACTTATAGGCTGTTCAAGCTTCATTTACTACTAGCTTTAAAGATCAAATATTATTTCTGTGTAAAATATTAAATATTTTAGTTGCTGCTAAATATGAAATATTATTTCTTTGTTCTATTGCTGTATATTCGCAGCAACGATTATGTATGTTAGCCTGAAAAATGAGTTACGAATTGTATAAAATTCATTTATTAACCAAGTTTTGGGGATGAAGGAATTGAATAAAATTATGCAAACTTTTGTAATTAATTAACTCCCCAACCAAGTTGCTGTCTCTAAATCACACTCTTTTTTTTCTACGGGGGTTCAAACATGGCTCTTAGTGAAAAAAATCGGATTTTGGACTTAAATATTTTACATGAGCTCTCATAAAAAATCTGAAATATGTTGAAGAAGACGCTTTGCATGTGGCCGACTAATACAATATTTATTTCGTAATGGTTTGGTCAGTACAAGCGGATTTTCTTCATCAAACGATGCAAATGCGAATGTGTTATCTTCACGATGGTCATCATGTTTTGGGGAAGGAATTGAATATAAGATTGCAATTTCTCTTGTGATGTTTAGAGCTATCAACAGGATGATTGTGTAGAAAAATCCGTGGCGTCGTTGAATCACAGCGCTTTTCTGGTACTGGAAGAAAAGGCCGGATTTGCTGCTAAAATATCTCAAATAGGTCATCATATAATATTCTGAAATTGGGTCTCGAGGAAGCATTGTATGTGCTCAAATCACAATAAGAATGGTAATTTTTATTTTGGAGTGGTTTGGCCGAGAAAAAATTGTTCATGGGAGTTAAAAATTTGCCTTTTGCTTATGTAACAATATAAAGCTGCATATACACATATAATCTACGTGTATTGACCAAACCAATTTGAAATAAAAGTTGCAATTTCGGTTGTAAGCAGACCACCAACATGACTTTCTTGGCACTAAATGTCAGTTTTTTTAATTATAAATTTAAGCCCGAAATCCTGCATTTTCCGACAAAAGGCCATGTTTAAACCCCGTAGAAATAAAGCAATGTAATTTAACCAAACTATTTTTTGAATATAAACTCTGTTGGTAGGTCTAAACATTACAAATGACCGCAGCCTTATATTTGACTGCTTCACAGAAAGAACTTGTGCTGTCTTTGAAGACACCACATTTGCATTTGCAGAGTATGACGGCGCATAAACTCCACTTGCACTGAACCAGGAAGGCAAAACCCGGCCAAGACGTCAAATGTTCGGGGACGTAGTCGGGGATAGGCTGAACCTAAACTAGTATTCGGGAAGTAGATGGGAGAAGATCAGCGTGCAGGCACAAGTGGCGTTTGTTCGTGGGGCCATTTCCGAGCTGCCGTCGGTCTCTGACTTGCGGGCATAGAGGCGTTACTCCGACCACCCGCAGCACTTGATGGTCGGAAAAGCATGGGGACCCCCATTGCCTTAGGTCGGGAAAAGGCGGCTCCCAGTCCATTTCCTGATGATCGAGAAAACAGCGAGGTCCCGTTTATTCTTGATGGTCGGGAAATAAGCGAGGTCCCAACCACTTCCTGATGGTCTGAGAAAGGTTGGGCGTCCGGTAATTTTCCGACCGTTTTACTCAGGAATTTATGTAACTCACGTATCGGCATTCCGTTGCCAAAAATTCTGCCGGTAGATTAAAATATAGAAAAATAAAAGGAGGAAACGTTTTCTACATTTGTTAAAAACAAAGTGTTTGTATGTGGGGTCAGAAACTTATAATTTGTTTATTGTTAGTACTAGCTGTTACCTGCAGCGTCACTCGACTCGGAAGCCGTCTTCGAGTATCTGGTTCTATGGTTTAGTGAATAAAGTACTGGAGAGCTGTTCCAAAGGTATAGGGTTCGATCCCACCACAGGTCAGCGATTTTTTTCTTTTTTAAATAAGAAATAATTTATTTCATTTCTACTTTCGAAATATGCACTTCTTTTGCTATCTTACAGAAACACCCGTGAAATAGGTTACTTAAAGCCAGATTAGATATACATTTCAAGTATCGAGCTTAAACAGTTTGGCGTGGGCGTTGATATGTCAGTCAGTCAGCATTTCTGTTTTATATATATATATATATATATATTATTATTATTATTATTATTATTATTATTATTATTATTATTATTATTATTATTATTATTGCCTTTTCAGGATATTTTGTTTTAAATTCAAATGCCTTATACTCAAACGTTTAGGAGTACTGACGATTTTTTAAAATCTGGAATCTTTCGAAAATTGACCGAACCGCCGTAAGTCAGTGGTACAGTGTTGGCGTAGCATTCGGGAGGCCATGAGCTCAATCCCAGCGGTCGACCATCCTAATTGAACTTTTTCCACCCTAGATTCCATCTTAGACGTCGCGATTTCATTATTTTTACAAGATCTATTGAATCGTATAGTCCGTGGAGTTGTTCAGTATGCCGTCGCCTCCATTCTCCAGCCTTCTCGTCCCGTTTCGGCATGTATATCTTTCTCAAAACCTTATTTTCAAACACACGTAATTTTTGTTCATCTGTAGGGTCGTACTCCAACTTTCACAATCGTAAAGTATTACCGACAGAATAACCGTTCAATAAATTTTTAATTTCAAATTTCTTGATGGCAATCACGAGGTTAGAAGTTTCTGGATTGAATAGAAATATGCGTTGCCCGATACTAAACAACTTTTTGTTTCATCCGTGACCTCATTTTTGCTTGTTACATATGCTCCCAAGTGTTTAAAGTTGTTTACTTTTCTATGACATCATCCATAATTCTCCTGTTTTTTTTTTATTTCCTTCATTCTCTGTGTATCGGTTTGTTATCATGTATTTTCTTTTATCTATGTTTACCTTTGAACCTATCTCATCTTCTACTAAGATATCGGTGTTGCATTGTAGTGCATCTATATCGTACCCTATTAAATCTACATCATCCGCGTATACGAACTGTTGATTCAAACCTTTCGAGAATAGTCCCTTTTTATTGCCTTTAATTTTTATAATCGTATATTCTAAACCAAATTTAAGAAGTAGTGGTGACAAGATATCACATTGTTTCAAACCCTTGCGAATCTTGAAAGTATCTGCCATATTACCTATCAGTACTATGCTTATGGGGTCGCTGAGACACATCTTCACTAGTTGAACCAATTATTTTCGGAATTCCAAATCGTACCAGGATACTGCATAACATTTCCCTTCTGATAGAATCATAAGCCTTCGTAAATTCAATGAATAGCTGTTGAACCGTCCCATTGTATTCCCATTTCTTCTCCAAAATTTGTCTCAAGGCAAAAATCTGGTCCAACGTGGATCTATTTTTTTCTAAATCCACATTGGTGATCTCCAATTATTCCATCTACGTATACACATAAGCGTGTTAACAGAATATTACTTAACATCTTGTAACAGTTTGGAAGTAACGAGATTCCGCGGTCAATATTACAGTTCGATTTATCGCCTTTTTTGTAAATCGGAACTATTATTGAGGTTTTCCAATCCTTGGGGACACGTATTGTGTCCATATAACACTTATCAATTTATGTAGTTCCTTGATTAGTGCCGTTCCTCCTGCTTTAATTAATTCAGCTGGAATATCGTCTATTCCTGGTGATTTGTAATTTTTCAATTTGTTTACCGACATTTCGATCTCGATCTCGCTAGGTTCGGAATCCACGGTTCTTCGGTATGAATGTCAAATTTCTCTGTTTGATCGCCGATGTGTACATTAAGAAGTTTGTCGAAATAACTTTTCCACACATCGACAATTTAGTCAGATCCGCCTGAGGATTTCCAAGTTCATTTCTAATCATTCCTAACCTCGTCTGGTTACTTTTTCTTAACAATTTTAACCTTTGTATAGATCTCGTCTTGTTGTTTTACTCTATCTCTTCAATCTCCTGCGTCATATATTCTCGCTTTTTGTTTCTGAACCCGCGTGTATCGTTTCGTTTCGCATTATTGTATTGGTTGGTATTTGCTTCGCTTTTATTATTGAACCACCGTTGCCTTGCTTGTTTTCTTTCTTCATGAAGCTTAAGAAATTTTTCATAAAACTAAGGTTTGTTTTTCTGTTGCTTTTTCTCACTTACACGTTCCTTTGCTGAGCTCTTAATTGTTTCACGAATAGCCTTCCACATTTTACTTATATCAATTTAATTATTAATACCATCATAATTATTACCCAAGTGGGCTAAGATTTCGAACCTATTTGAGAGTTCGAGTTGGTAATCTGCTGTCATGCTCAGATTATTTAATCGCTTAGCTTTAAATTTCAGTTGCTTTGATCCTTTGTATTCTCTGATCGCGATGCATAACTTTTCCCTTACTTTTGTAATCACTGATTGATGATCGGTGTCATCTTCCATTCCTCTGTACGACCTAGCGTCCATTACGTTTGTGCGTCTTCGTCTTTATAGTAATACGTGATCGATAAGGTTGAGAGTTTTGCGGTCCGGAGATACTTATGTGTATTTGTGTAAGTCTATGTGTTCGAAGTACGTGCTCTTTACCAGCAGGTTTTTCGAAATCGCAAAACTTCTCAATTGTTGTTGGTCTGTTCGTGAAGGCCTATAGTAGGTATATATTTTTTCTTCCTTCCTACCTTTCCACTGAAATCACTCAACATAATTTTCGAATTATACTTCGAAATTCGGTCAAACAGCCTTTCTAGCTCCTCATAAACTATATCTTTGTCGTTATCATTAGACACCTCGGTCGGAGTATAGACATTTATTAAAACCGTGTTGCCCCATCGAGTACGTATCGTAACATACGATAGTCTTTCCTACGAGTAGAAATTAACAATATTATAATAACAACATGAGAACCCATTTTCCATTTGTGTAGTTTGTAGCTTTGAGAATTTCATTGGAACGACTTTTTATTACAAATGACTTTAATTTCAAATTCAAATGTAAATATAATCTGTGAACGAATTTGACTGCTCTTAAAATATTAATTTAAGTATAACGTTATAAATGTTTAGATAAATGGTTTATAATCATGAATGGAATAGAAATATAATTTCAGGTATTCTTAAATGAAATATTTAAAAGATTCTCACTGATCTTATCTTATATTTCTTATGTTGTCACACACCTTAATTAATTTTATGGTGCTGTCACAAATTACTTGATATCGAAAAAACTAAAGTGATTGAAAAGGATGGAACTTAAACATATCATAGACATTGTTACTTTGTTCCATGATTAATACGAACAATTTATGGTTCGTACTGATAAAGAACAGCAATATACATTAATTAAGTAATGGCATAGGTCCTATAGAAAGTTTTGTAATTGTTACGTGTGACGTGATCGTAATCTTGCGTGTTTAATTAAGTCAGTATAAGATAATCATTTTTGCTATAGTATTCCTTTTAATTTTTCGGTTGAAAAGTATTTCCCATTTCATGAGTAAATTCATCATTGCACAAACAAACAATGATAACTTATTCCATATAGTTCGATATTATTAAGCTATTGCGGGTCTTTCGTATGAGACTATGTTCCAAAGGCGGAGCATACAATCCGCCATGATTGTTATATCTAAAACAATTATATACACCTCAAATGTAAATTATGGTTATTAAAATTGAAAACTACAATTCTTCTGAGCAATAAATTAACAGGCACTTTATTAGAATAATCAAAAGGTAATAAACTATGGAAGACAATGCTTAATAGTTTGAACTAAAACCATGTAAATTGATCTTCATGAAACACAGACATTTTTTTAGTATACCAAGACCATATGTAGCAGGATCCAAAGCGAACAATTCATTCATCATAATAACTAATGTGAGACCATTAATGTGAGATGCAGATAATCATATTTTCATCACATTATTACCGACTGATCAAGAAGGAATAAAAATTGCTTCCTAGGTCATGAAACATTTTTTGGGCAATAAAAACTACTTTCTAATGTCTACACTCTCTGCACAATATATATTACAGTTTGATTTGCAGTGTAATTCTTGCTTATTGTTTGAACTGTTCTTTGATATTTGTAGAATGGACAAGAATGGTAACGTAAATACATTCCGTATAAACAGGGGTGAATTTCGGGCCTGGCAAGGCCAGGTTAAATCCTGCTGTAGTCCGTTGCACTTTCAGTTTTGCTCTGTGGAAAAACATAAATTACTTTACAGAATCGGTCAGACTAAAATTTAGATACTGTATTAACAGAATGCAAATAACTCTTAGAAGCATTGTCATGTCAGCTAGCATTGTGTTTGATCAGGGTTTCTTTAATAGAAATCTCTCCTCTCCATGAAAGGGTTGTACGGCTCTGAAGGTACTTTTGAAGACTCCAGAAAATTTGAAACCTGGGACCTGCCCCTTGGTCTTGGAATCGTAATGTTACTAAATAAAGATGTCCACATTTACTACTACTTGTAGCGTTAGGGTCATACCGGTATTCTAAATATAGTCATTTGGACCCACAAAACTCGTGGCCAAGCTAACATCTCTAACCCCGTTACAAGACAAAGAGCCCTCTGTAAAATCTCTTTACTTTCTCCACTTTTATTGTTAATATCATAAACTCGCTGAAAGCAAAATACAATTTAAATTTTCCTTCGACGTTCACTTGGCTTTCTTTGCCCTCCCCCGGCTTCTCATTTGAAGATGTTAATACAACACGTTGTCAATCGTGGCTACTATATCCTGCCAAATTTTCCCTCTGCACCAGGGAAAGGAGATTGAGTCGTAAGAGAGAGAGACAGAGAGAGAAAGAAAGAAAGAAAGAAAGAAGGAAGGAAGGAAGGAAGGAAAGAAAGAGGATAAAACGCTGATAGCATTGTTGCCAACTGCGGTGTACATTATGATCATGAGGGTTGTAGGTTGCTGATGTTGAAAAACTTGAACTTTCCCTAGATTTGAAAATAATGAATGGAAAGGAAGAAAATTGTATGAACAAACCAAACTGTTTTTTAACAGGCCGGTGTCATAAAACAGTGCTTCACGAATTGCCCAAGGTAGTTTAGGGCAGGATTAGTTGCAAATGGAAAATAAGACATCTTTTCTCCTCTTCCTATTCCTTTCAGATTCCACCATTCATAATTTTATTGAAAAATATTTATTGGTTTTAAATATTTGTTCACAAGAATGAATCGCCAAGGATGTCCCCAAATACAACACGTCTCATAAACCCTCTTTGTTGTTCCTTTCCGACAATAACTGTTAATATTGTGCTGTTTCTATTATCGAGACCCGTATAGGTTGAGTGGCGTCAGGATAGGGAAACGGGTAAACAAACATTGTCATTGATCCTACAAATCGGAAGTAAATACTGTAGTAGTATATTAATTATTAGTAATAATAGGATGAAGAGGGATCGTGATACTGATTAAATTACAAATACACTATTGTGTTAGTTTCGTTCATTACTAGTTGTGAGTGAGAATCCTTGCGTGCAATGCGTATAGTGAAGTTTGTTTTATTTTGGTGACAGTGCTATTAAATCTTGTGCTGCATTTTATTAATAATTTCTGTGACATTTTTATAACATATGTTGATATTAAATGTAAAATGAAGCTAAGATGGCACACACTGTCAGAAGTTGTAAAAAGAGATCTCCAGCAACCCAAAGTAAGTATATACGTAAACATATTTAATTACTTCGGTCGAGTCTAAGACATTTCTAGGTTCAGTATTAGAATTTAGGATTTTGTTTACTTCCAACTTCATTTGAGCTCATTATCAAAAGCACTTCTAAAAATAAGTGAGGGCGGATTTCAGTCAAAGGGCTGTGCACAATGAGCTACAGCTTCAGCAGCGAGCGTCCTTAGATTATTAATGTTCCGTTGAAAAACTGCTCCCTGATTTTTGCAACGACACCTTAACTATTTTCCTAGATCTAACAGTTCCTAAGTTGAATACTCCCCTCTCCCGGTATTTCGAACCCCACCCCTGTGATCTGGATGAATAATACGACATTATATTAGTCTTGCCAAGTCCTTTCCGTTACACTTGAGAAACTTTCATATTCCTAATTCGTGAGTTGAAATATGGTCCCCGGAACTCGGAACCCGCCTATGCGGTTTGGACTAATAAAACGGGATTGAACTCGTTACAAGATCTTTCCAACGATACTTCAACCATCAATCATAGTATTTCCTAAGTTGAAAGTTGTCGAAAGACAAACGGTAAAAACGGAACTTCGAGGTGGTCTCTTACTTCCTTAGGAGAATCCCTTGTCCACCCATTGCACAATTTTGATATGCATTTTTTAATTGAACGGGTTTGATTAGAGTTGCTATTCGGCCCGGAAAATCCAGGACCGTACCAGAATCGAGATCTGTTTCTCGATAGCCCGAAAATAATTATCGGGACGTATAAATGTCCCGGTTTGAATAGAGGAAGGGGAAAATTATTGTTTCCATTCTTTTTACACGATTATATTCACTTCAGTTAATGAGTATGGCATCTCAAATTTTGTAAAAAGTCTTGGCTACATAGAACAATGACTTAATTCAAGTTCACGATTCAATTCACCGTAATACTGAACGAAACATTTAATTAATTTGGCTAGGGACAAAGTAGTTTGTAGCTCAATTGGTATTCCGGTCTTATTCTTTGTTTTCATTTGCCTCCTCTTTCAGAGATATTTGAACCAGCGATTTAATTTCTTGATAATTTTTCGCTCACCATTAAAATGCCAAAAGAAGTATACTTTGTTTAGTAAAATCGGCAAGGCAACAATGGGAAATGTTTAAAAATTTAGATATAATAAAAACTTATGAGGAGGGAAAATATATATATTTTTTTGTATTATTGATTGCAAATTTTTTAAATTGTTTCTTCCTTTTACACAACAATGAGCAACTACTTCGACCAAAGAATATTTTAACAATTGTAGAAGTAGTATCATTTTCATTGCGATTACTTATGTGCAGAGTGTTTGATATAAAATTGACGTAGTTTTTAACACAAGGATAATAATTAAAGTGCTTAACCTATTTTAATTTTGATCATTTCAAAGATTTTCGTAAATTGGTAGCGTCCTGGATTTTCACTTTTGAAATGTAGCAACCCTAGGTATGATGTGTTTGAGGGTACCATGACGCCTCAATTTTTCTGTTCGTCGTATTGGAACTTATTTTCCCACGCGTTCGGAAGTTTATATAGTTGAAATGAAACATTTTACCAATTTATTTTATTTTCATATTAGGAATCGCGTGAAAATGTTTTGTTGGTGTTGTTTTGCCTGTATGTAACGAAAAGGAAGCCGTAACGTCACATTTTACACGAGATGAGCTCCTGTACAAATTTATTTCCAGCAAAGTCGCCCTCGAAATGAAAATAAAACACCTTATGCAACAATATGCAATGGAAAAATTTATCAGTTACAACTAAAAGAAAACCGCGGAAGTCTAAATATTACTCGTCTTACGAGAAATTAATTTGCTAAAAATCATAATAAACATATTGAAATATTTTTATAGCCTCTTTCTGGATTTCGGTCACATGGATTCTTGGCGTGATGTCTGTTACTGAGTGGCTTCCAGATTTAGTCCATTCTTGTGCATATCTCTCAGAAGGAAGCAATGAAATGCTAGTGTCTAATCCATTGACAGATATGAAACACAAGACACGAAGAGTAGGAACTCATATTTGTAAGTGCGTTTGAACTACTGCTAGGGTCAGAGCATAATTTCTGGGGAAGCTAAAGTGCACAAGACTAGCCTCGCAAGGGTAGGTCAAAATTCAAAAGTTTCCAAACGCCTAGCCAAACAAAGCAAAATAATAATAATAATGTAATGACCCGTTATATTGTTATATATATCGTTATATTGTTCCAAAATTGTACCAATTCCGAGCAGTGGGCCAGGCCAAAAAAAATAAACCGAAATACACCTCTGCGTATAAACTTTTCTAACTGAAGATTTGAAGCTACATCACACGACTAATTACTGCCTGATCGTTAACACATGGAGACACAAAATAGCACTGCCTGTACGTTACTAAAATCTTCGCCGACTTTTATTACTTTATGCTCGAGTTTTAATGTAATCAATTCGCATTCCAGTACAGAGTGTTTGTTCTTATTCTATATCAGTATCTCTAAGGTCAGCCACAGTGATGTTCTTTAACCCTTAGTCTGCAAAATATTACTTTTTTTAAGATCCTGTCTTTGATGTTTGAATACAAATTTGGAGAAAAGCTTGTAATATGAATTAAAGAAAATACGATGTTAGATAACACCACTCGTGTGGAGAACGAGTAACATTAAATGTTCTCCCTGTCATGCACATTGTTGAGGCTGAGGCAAAACAACTAAAATATCGGATATTCTGTGTCGTGCAATTGCCCAAAGTTCGAATATATTTTAATGCACTTGTATTCATCAAAATTCGAATACCAAAACCGAAAAGAAAAATACATTTTCTCATACATTAATAAGTTTCTCCTAGAACACTTTCTTCGCGAATAATATGAATATAAATATAACATTTTATTAATCTGAAAAGTGAGAGAAGGTAAGTAGTAAGTCAGTTAAAAAAGAGATTAGAAATAAATATTGAAATATTATTACTTAATAATCACTTAATCATTTTCGTAAATTAAGGTTCAAAAGTACTGCTACGAATGCAGACCTGGAAGAATCTGATTTTGGAATTCACCTGTATTACATGCACACTCTAAGTAATAAGTAATAGTTGGCAATATTTAAAACTTATGTATATGTGGGTGGAGACTATTGTTGCATTTCCTGAAAATGGGATATTACGACAGGAAGTGGATAGTAACATTTGCCTCGTGCTCCAAATTTTTAATTTTGTAAGTTAGGACTCTTTTATCTTTTTACATAACCCGCTCTTCCATAGTACGTAACTATTAAACTGAAACACAAAGACATAGATGTTTAAATAAAGCGATATATATATATATATATATATATATATATATATATACAGGGGTTGGACAAAAAATCTAAAAACACATAATACAGGACACGTAAGTGTGGCCCGCCACTGTACACCATGTGTTGCGGTTGCCGATCGTGTTTTGTTTTGTGTCATGTGGACCTTCCTCTTCCGTCAGCAGTACCCAGTTCACCTGTGAGTGTCGTGGTGTGCAAGTGGTGCGGTAAAATGGGCGACCTGACAGACTTCCAAAAAGGCATGCTCGTTGGTGCCCGTCTGGTTGGAGCTTCAGTGACAACAGTGGCGACCATTGTGGGGGTATCGACAGGCACTGTGTCCAATGTCACGAGGGCATACACAATGCATGGGCAAACAACGTCTGCAAAGCACAACAGTGGTCGAAAGACAATCCTGTCCGATAGGGACAGGAGGGCATTAAAACGGATTGTAGCAGCTAAAAAGCAGACCACTGCAATGAAAATTACGTCTGAACTCAATTCCGGCCTACAGAACCCGGTTTCATCAAAAACGGTACGACGGGAACTTCATAAAATGAAAATTCATGGCATGGCCGCGGTCGCCAAACCTCTGGTCACAGCGGTAAATGCGAAGCGCCGTATCCAGTGGTGCAAGGACCACAAGGAGTGGACGCTTGATCAGTGGAAACACGTAATGTATTCCGATGAATCGACCTACACCTTGTTTCCAACAACCGGTCGTGTTTACCGAGAACACCGTCGCAGGCCTATGATCCAGACTGTCTGCGCCCAACTGTAAAGCATGGGGGTGGTTCTGTTACAGTATGGGCAGTGATATCGTGGTTTTCTGCAGGTCCCATCATAGCCTTGCATGGAATGATGAATGCTAAGGTGTATGAGGCCATTTTGGGGGACCAGGTTCTACCCATGGGCCACACATTGTTCCCGGATGGTGATGGCATCTACCAAGATGATTTGGCACCCTGTCCCGCTGCAAAAACGGTGCAATCATGGTTTGAGGAGCATGACCAGGAGCTATCACACCTCCCCTGGGTCCCACAATCACCAGATCTGAACATCATTGAGCGATTGTGGTCTGTGTTAGAAAGGCGTGTTCGGTCTCATTACCCTCCACCATCATCCCTTAAGGAACTGGAGCATGTTTTGGAGGAAGAATGGTACAACATTCCACACACCACGATTCAGGAGCTGTATACGTCCATTCCACGTCGGATCCAAGCTGTTTTGGACGCAAAAGGAGGCCCCACACCATACTAGGTATGATTTTCACACTTTTTCAAACGTTTTAGATTTTTTTGTCCAAAAAGAAATGTCCAATAATATATTTTACAAGCTGTGTGCAGAGGATAATAGTGCTTTATTCCGAAACTGTTGGTTGTTTCCATATTAAAATGGACTCTGATAACACTATTGGTAGGAAGTGACATTGGGGAATGTCCTTTGCCTCTGTTGACTTCAAAATGCCATTTTCAACGAGAAAAGAACAACGTGGAAAATGTCTGGAAAATTTTGACAACTTGGCTACATATGGAAACAAGAAATTTAAGGTGCGAATTCTGATTGTCAAATGCCTATAACATACAAATTGGGAAAGGAAGGGCAAATTATCTTTCATTATTACCAGAGTAGCCGGATACATTCCTCGGAAGGTAGAAAAACATAACTGTGGAAACATTTATGTATGCCTAGTAAGTTTTATTAATTGAACATTTTAATTACTCTCGTTCTTTGATGACTATTTAAAGTTGTCCCTCTTTCTTGGATTTAGACAATCTATTTATTACTCACTTCCCTACATAGCCTTTATCTAGCAATAAAATTAATCTGTGCCACCAATATCCTGCCTTGAATTATATGTAAAACCTGTTGAAAATTATAAAAATTGCAGTGTATTTGAATCTGGATTTCTTAGAATCAAATGTTTTATAAGCAATCTGTAATTATTTTCCAGGTCCAATAACCTTGCCCATTCTAGGAAGTATTCCGTTTTTTCTTTCACAAAATGGAAACAGATTATTTGTTGAAACGTTATCATCTCTTGGAAAGAAATATGGGCCAATCATGTCGTTAAAAGTGTTTAACAAAGTAGCTTTGGTCCTGAATGGCATAAATGTTGTGGATAAGGCACTTAACAATAAGTTAGCCAACCATCGCTCTGATGTGAAGGTCCGTGAAGATTTTGGTATAGGGGATACAGGTATGTGTATACTTTATTCTTCTATTGTATCATGTGTTCTACATGACAGATAAGCACACGTAATTTTGAAGTTCAAACGATTTCAAAGTTAGCAATTGTAAGCATAAACTAGTATATACAAATTCATCACAACACAAAATTGAAAACAGTTAAAACTACGGAATTCACCTTGGAGGTGAGTAAGGTAATGACGATGTAAAACAAGTTCTCAGAGCGTTAGAATGGTTTTGTTTTGGGACACCTTTACACGGCAAACTTCATGGTTACTGGACAACTCTGTTCGCTAAGATAGCGTTGCTTACAGTCATTTTATATACACCTCATTCGATTGTTTGAGTAGTCACACGTCTATTATTTACTGTTATATTAATAACTTATTTAAAAGAAATTAGCTCTTCGATATACTCCCTGTAGTGATGATTTAATTCGGGTTTGTCAATCTGGATATATTACAGTTCCCAGCCATCACTATTAATGATTATAACGTTCTTTCCTTTAGTTCACAATGGCTCGTGGTGTCCTCAAATCTTGCAACTTAATTGACCTAATTTTTCGACGTCATGGAATGACAAAATTTTGCACAACGACTTAAGAAAGGTTAAAAATACAATATACCATTGTTACTTTAATATATTTCTATATATTTATAGACTTATAGGCATATTTTAATATTTTTAATATAGAATTCTTTATCATAAAATAAATACTAACCGGTAACGATATTGAGTTTGACTGATTGCAGAAGACTTTAGGATTTGTGTCACAAAACATTAGCTTGAGAAAAAGTATACAAACAGCGAAGTAACTAAAAAATCAATAAAAACGTTTTAAAGATATTCTTTTCTTAAACAATTCGTACCAACAAATAAAAAGAATGTTTATGCATGACTAAAAAGAAAGCAAGAAGCGCGCCAATTCAATAATTTATAAAGAAACTCTGTACGAAATTGTGCCCATGCTTTTCCATTTAGTCATGTATAAACACAATTATTTTTTACTTGTTAGTACAATTATTTTAAGAAAATTATATTTTTTTATTATTTTGTATGTATCTTATTAGAATAATAGAATCAACGAACGACAAAAACATGCCTGAGTTGGAAATAATTGCAACAGAAATTGTTTTGTGCCCATTACTTTCAAATAGTATTCTAAGCAATATATTAAAAATCTGCTTTGGGAAAACCCATCTCTGTTTTGCGAAATACATCTCAAGAGCTATATCATGTGTTTCCGAATATAGTAACATTACAACAAAGAATTTTGAGAATATGTTATATAAAAGGCGTGTCATAAATCTAGTTTCATTTATTATCTATGTTAAAAAGTATATTCTCTCTCCATTTAATTTCCTTTTCAGTTACTAGTGTTGCTCAATAGTAGTTTCAAAAATATTCTTAAATTGTCTAGTATAACTATTTGATAAAACATTTTTCAATAACAAGCAGAAAATTGGTACACTTCACATCAAAATACTTGCGACAGTAATGTCGTACAACTAGGCAACCCAAATGGAACCTTTTTATCCCACAATCGTCTGGTAACTCTTTCTCCTTCCTTCGTCTCGCCCATAATAAAATAAGTAAACATCATGAGCACATTTGTTTTAAATAGACATGTATTAGTATTGAAAAATAGATAGAAGTAACTTATAGATTTTATATTTTTTCAGGGCTATTCGAATATATAGGCGGGTGCTTGAAAATTCATTCAGTCACTTTCAAAATTGCGACCACAGTTGATTGTAGATTAAATACTAATGATTTCCAGTGGAACTGAAGTGTTTTAAGACAAACCTAGGACAATGTCGAAAGTGTAACACGTATGCTATGTTTGCGAGTGGTTTGGTTGCAAATTCGTTGGGCTCATTGAACGTACTGGTTCGGAATACATTTTAATCAGGAATTCCGCCAGGATTTTCAGTTTGAGGGTGTAAAATCAACACAGCGAGGGTGTAGCTAGTTGTGCAATGTTTCTACCAACTTTTGACTGCGAAAAATGCTAAAGATGTTGAAACTCTCGAAGATTTCGTGCTGAGACCTCAACAGGGACCCGAGTCTGGCGTAATAATGATTGTAACAAACCCGGTAGATAATGTAGGCCAGCCATAACTTCTATTCCAGACTACTAATAGAAAAATTGAACATACAAAGAAAATGAATGTATGATATTTTTTATCAGAAAGAGCCAAGATTACATATGCAAACTGTATCAAAATGAAAAGTTACAAATGTTCATAAGCCAAATTTGTCTGTTTCTTTAGGTACAGAAGACATTACATGATGCACATTTCAAACGTGAAAAAGAAAGGAACACATTGAATGGTATGTAGATAAATTATAGTTTGGAAACGAATTTTGTGTCAAATTAATACAAAAATATTTTTTATCTTGAAATAGATTCCGTCTATTGCGAATATATAACGTTTTAATAATTACAACACTGAGGAACTCGTGTGTATAACAATTCGCACAGATGGAATGAACATGGTAGAGCTGAAACGGGTCACCCACTGTCGGGGGATGCTGGTCAGGTTTTGTATTGTTTCGTCGGGTGTAAGATTCGAACCCATTCTGACCCGGTGATTCGATTTAGATCTGATAACCCGGAGGATGAACGAGAGATTTTTATTATTTCATTGCGTTTGAACTGTGTTCGTTTTAGGGGCGACCAGGATCTGAGATATTTCCCCGAGAACACGAAAAATACGACGCCGAAATTCCCAGTTAAATAGATTTTCCAGACCGGGTCAATCGGGTTAACGGGCCACTTATGTTTGGCTCTGGCCCTATCACCGGGCTATCGAAAGTGGCCCAGATTTGGTTGTGGAATACGCGCAGAGAGAATGTGTGTAAGTTAAGAGAATAAATAAACATGAATAGAGAGAGGGAAAAGAAGAAGAGAAAGAAGCAGCGAAAACACGATAACAATGCATCAAGAAAGGCAAGAAGAGAGAAAGACCAATATAAAACATGAAAACTACACTACACACTGTGCTAAACAACACACACACTGTTAACTCGGATTCTGACCAATGATGCTTCGTAAGTTCTCCACAACTCGGAGATGAATCGCTGTTTGAATACTCCAATATATGCGGAAAAGAAACTGACTGGTGGGGGATCGAACGCAGGTTTTTCAATTGGAAGTCCAGCATGATGGCGATACTCCACAGGTGGATCTACCCAATACATGTTTAACAAATGTTTCTTTCTGAGAATAATAACATGCGAAGTGCATCTTTCAGATCAATGACGTGTTCTTAACTGTCCTGGTAACCCCCGGAAGCCTTATTTGGATTTTGCAACCAACATTCGTAAATCGTCTTCCTCTCTATCATGACTCAAGTATTTGATCCCACAGTCGGAAATATTCTCCGTTCTGTATGAGAAGTGATGATTAGATTCTTCCCGACAATTTTGTGAAAAACTTGGCTTGAACAGGGTTTAAACCTACATTCGTTTGCTTTAGTACTGGAAGTTTCAACACTTTTCCTTTATTCCATCTGGCCAACTAAAGGCAGAAGCCATGAATTACTAAGTTCATCTTTGGAAATAGTAAATTTCGTCCTTTAAGTTGTTTAAACAAAAGTTCACGCTAAAATTTCTTTTTTCAATTACTTAAAGACAAATTAGTTCAAACTAATATCCGAAATAAAAAAATCCAGGAACAATGAAAGAAAGAATAACAGCTTATGCAATTTGGTTTGCGGCGTGGTAGTTCAAAGCCACGCTTATAGGAATAAGGATTATTATTATTATTATTATTGCAGTAAAACATCCGCTAACTGACAGTTTTATATTCCCTGTAGAACAGCATTGAATATTATGGAAGTAAACTCTGTCAATAGTGTACTATATGAAAAAGAACACTAACAGCTGGATAGTGTTTGCTTTTATAGTAAAAACCTCTCTGTAGCGGACGTCTACAAAACATTTTGCATAAAATAGTTGTTCAGTTGTGAGTAATTTTCCTATCAGGAAGACAAATGATGGCTTTATTTCCCTTACTCCGCCAACAAAATTTTTGAACCTCAGCAGTAACAGTATTGCTACAAAGTGAATAAATTAACTAATTAACCCCGAAAATTGGCACAAGTTCTGGCAAATTGGGCAGTTTTTCACGAATCACTTGACCTGGTGATGTTAGCTTCGTTCAAGTTGCTTTACGTTAAAATAAAATACAATAAGTTTTCGTACCTTAATGCGGCAATACTTACCCTAAATTGGGTTTGCTTCTAAAACTGCTATAATATATTAATTTCGTAATTCGACATGACAAAAAGGACATGCATACATATGTGTTCACTTACCTCACAATACATACAGGCAAAATGTAACACATATACTCAATGTAACATTTTCCTCCCATCTGAACTTAGTAATTCATGGCTGCAGTCTTTCGTTGGCAAGATGGATTAATGGAAAAGAACTGGACATTTAAGTACGAAAGCAAGAAAAAATAGGTTCAAACCCAGTTCAAAGTAAAGATATTTTACAAAGCGATCATGAATAATCTAATCATCACTTCTCATACAAAACCGAAAATACTTTCGACTGTGGAACGAAGCACCTGAGTCACTATATATAGAAGAATACAATTTACGAATGTTGGTGGCAAAGATCCAAATCAAGTCTCAGGGGGTTACCATAACAGTTAAGAACAAGTCATTGATCTGCAGTATCAACGTTTCATGTTATTGTTAATAGAATGAAACAGTATGTCATTTGTTAAGCACGTTTTGGATAAAGTTACCTGTGGAATAGCTATCGTGATGGACTTCTAATTTGAAAACCTGTTTTTGATTCCCCATCAGACAGTTTCTTTTCCACATATATTGAAGTATTCAAACAGAGATTCATCTCCTGGTTGTGTAGAAGGTACGGATCATCACTGGTGAGAATCAGAGTAAACGGTGTGTGTGTGTTGTTTCGCATACTGATAATGTAGTTTTCAAGTTTTCCATCGGTCTTTCTCTCTTCCTCTCTTTCTTGAAGCATTGTTATCGTGTCTTCGCTGCTTCTTTACCTTCTTCTTCTCTCTATCTATTTATTTTGATTTTTGTCTTACTTTACACACACACACTCCCTTTTTGTGCGTGTTCAAGAGCCAATTTCGGGCCACTTGCGATGACACGGTGATAGGGCCCGACCCAAACTTAAGTGACCCGGTCTGGAAAATCTATTTAACTGGGAATTTCGGCGTCGTATTTTTCGTGTGCTCTGGGAAATATCTCAGATCCTGGTCGCCCCTAAAACGAACACAGTTGAAACGCAATGAAATAATAAAAATCTCTCGTTCATCCTCCGGGTTATCAGATCTAAATCGAATCACCGGGTCAGAATGGGTTCGAATCTTACACCCGACGAAACAATACAAAACCTGACCAGCATCCCCCGACAGCGGGTGACCCGTTTCAGCTCTGCCTTGTTCATTCCATCTGTGCGAATTTTTATACACACTAGTTCCTCAGTGTTGTAATTATTAAAACGTTATATATTCGCAATAGGTGGAATATAGAGTGGCATATCGAGAACCAGTACATTTTAAGAGATGAGTAGAAAATGACGACCTTTTTTGACTATTTCAAAAGAAGAATTCTTTTTATATTAGCTTTAGCACCCAATTCGTTTCCATCCTCTAATTTATCAACATACTATTACATGCGTTTATTTTTTGACGTTTGTAATGCGAAACATGTAAGGTTTACTATGCCTATAATAAACATGTCTATTTTGCTTTTGAACGTTTGTAACTTTCAATTTTCATACAGTTTCTATTGATAATCTTGGCTCTTTCTGATCGAAACTAAGCAGACAAATTTTCATTCATAGTTTTTTTCTTTTTATGTTCGATTTGCATTAGTCTGGAATAGAAGTTATGGCCTACGGTATCTACTGTGTTCGTAACAAACAGTGATTCCGCCAGCCCCCGTATCCTGTTGGGGATGTCAGCGCCAAGTCCTCGAGACTACTACACGACTTTAAATTTTTTTTTAGGTCAAAAGTTGATAGAAATCTTGCAAAACTCATCGTTTCCCCTCCCAAATTTGACTTTACCGTCAATGTGAAAATCCTGGAAGAAACCCTGATTACGAAGTATTCCGAACCGGTATGTTTAATAAGCCCCAACTAATTTGCAAACACAGCATGTGTGTTACACTTTGATATTATCCTATATCTGTTTCAAAACTGGAATTTCACTGGAAATCATGAGTATTTAATCTGAACTCCAAGTTTCGTTTCCCTTTTGAAAGTGACATAATGAATTTTTGAAGCACGCTTTATATATTCGGATAGCTTTGGAAAAAATATAAAATTCAAAAGCCACTTCTAGATTGCTACTAGATTTGTGGGAACTGAACTTAGTCTTGTTTTACTAGGTTTAAATCCGTACTTTTAACTGTACTCCTCCTCCTCGTTCTTCTTCCTCTCTCTTCTTTTTTTCTCTCTCTCTATCTATTTGTCTATCTTTTCTCTCCCTCTGTTTAAAAGAGATCCATCAGTTTCAATGTTTCATTGTATGTGTTTATATTTCTCCTTCCATCAACCTATGTATATTGTTAGGTGTCGCTTTTATTCTTTCATTTTATCGATACTGATACATGTCTGTTTTGTAAGAAAGGTGCTCGTGACGTTTACAGATTTTAATATATGCGAAACGAAGGAAGGAGAAAGAGGGGGTCTGTATACCAGACACGATTATGGGATAAGAAGGTGCCATTTGGGTTGCCTAACTGCACGGCGTTCGCTGTCTCAATTTTTCTTGATGCGTATTGTACACATTTTCAGAATGTTCCAAGAACAACATTGCAGAGAACCCGAAAAAGCAAAGTTGCTGAAGAAGGATCATCTGGAGGAAAACACCGCTACATTTTATTTTTACAATATTGAATGGAGCGCTTGAATAACCTGAGCTATCGACTTCGTTTAACAGTCGCATGCAAAAGGGGGATCCGAGCCGGATCCCAGCTTATTATTATTTTGTTATTGTTTTCTGTACCTTTCAGAGTTATGATTTCAAATATTGTGACTTTTGCAATAGGCTATTCCTTTCCGTACATAGCGCCATAAAACTTTTATTGCTTTACCAACAATTAAGAGGATGAAAATATTTTTTTACCCACCCATGAATTCATTATCATTAATTGGCTCTTTTCCGTAAACGAGTAGTTAATTTTGTTGTGGTTTATTCAGATTTCCCGTAGAAGGCAGAAGAGTTACATTTAGTAAATGTTCTTGTGTAATTATATAAGAAGTTTGTCATTATGGTAACATATCTTAGATTATAACATACTTAAATTTCACTCAGTGAAATAATTGTCATTTTGTTGTTTTGTTTGCGCTAGTTTTTCATGTAACAAGTATATCATCTCTAGACACACAACCAAGGAGGACCATATTACCATTAGGAAGTTTTAAAGTTCTATTTGGAAAAAAAGTACTGAGTTTCCTGAAGTAAACACATTATGTATAATAACCCATTTGCAAATAAGAACTCATTTAGTGTATTTCTGTATATATTCTAGTATAAACTCTACATTCATGTAATGTAAATTAGAGTAAAACTTTTATAAACCGTTATTATAGAAACGAAAACAGTCACATATCCAGTATGTTTATGAGAAGGAGACGTAGGGCTAGGTGGAATACACTGTAAAAAGTGGAAACACGAAATGGATGAAAGTTACTGCGCTTTATGGAGAAACAAAAGTCGAAAATTAGCGTTTTGTTGTATTTACTCTTAAATGTGGATAATTATAGTGTAAGCCCTTTAGGGAAAGACTGGTAACCTTAACTCCATTTTAAAGCTTAACATTTTCTTTGTAATGGCTTAACGTTAACTGAAAATTGTCTGAAACTGGCCAAAGTGTTTCGTCCGTGAACGTTCAACTTATTTTACGCTTAAAGATCGGTCATTATCTGATCGAAGTGTAAGCTAAACTGCCCGTTTTGAGGTTACGTACTTTTGTGGATGAAGGTTTAAGCCTTGGTTGGATATTTTATAATCCAAAAACAGGAGTAAAGTTACTTGTTTATCACTGAACGCCCCACCATTTTGAGTGTTTATGTTGCTTTTACACTGTGGATCAATAAACAATTGACTGGTGGATCGAGAACGACATTATTGCATTGGCGCAAAAAGGAATTAAGTTGGGTATAAATCTTTACACAGTAGCAAACGTATCTCTCCTTTTTTTCTCCAGACAAATGCCGAAATAATGGTATAAAGCTAAGAATTTTCTCTAGAGGGGCATGCTCCCGATGACCTTCTCTGTATTCGTCACTGATCAAGGGCGTTTCGGAAACAAATCGAAACATTTTCTTGGATAAATTCTTCAAATAGTGCTACAAGATATTAAGCATTTTTCATTGAGGGGGAGTCACCCTATGCTTCTCCCTGGCTACGCAACTGAAAGATGTCTTAAAATAGAAATTATTGCTCGATATCCTTCTAAGATTTTTAATTACAGATATCTTGCCTGATTTCTTAGTTGTAAGGTCAATTACAATTATCAGAGTGTTGCTCGATGTTGTTTATTGGCGCAAATTTAGAATTGGTATGCGACTGTTAAATGCTAAAATGGGATTTCTAGTCCCTTCATTGAAAAAAAGTGCTATTTTGCTACGTTTAATGACAGTCTAGGAGGTTTGTCTTTAATAGGGTAATTGAAGATGGGAATTAATTTTAAATGTGTTAAGGTGGGTTGTTTTGACTCGTATTTGCCGTCCGTCCATGAAAATTATTATATACAAATTGAAGAGCAATTGAAAAGCTTCTACGCTGAAACTTGGTACAGTAACTTACAATAATAAGTGGAGGTTAGAGTTATAAGAAATAATACCTTTTTCCTCCAGGAGAACATCTTATGTGGTAATTTTGCCCTGCAAGTTCAAATGGCAAGCTTATAAGAATAAGCATTATTATTATTTAGAATTAGACTATAATTTTTAAGAAGTTTAAGAAACTTTGGCTCAGGCCGGATGAATGTTGATGTTGTGTTTGGTGAAATGAAGAAAGTGGGAGCAAACGAGATAACCCAGAAAAACCCACGCACACGGTTTGTCCACCATAAAGTTCATATGGAACGAGCAGAGTTCGAACCGACGCACCCAAGCGCCAGCTGAGCTCTCTAGCCGTTAAGCCACCGCGGCATTATTATTATTATTATTATTATTCACATCCGATTGCGGATAGAGAACAACGAGATTGATAGGCAAAAATTCTTTTCACGTTAAGTTCTAGGAGTTTGGAATTAATACAAAGAAAATTAAAATAATAATAATATGGGTATCATATAGGAATCCTCATTATGCAGTGCAACAAGATTTGTCTTTTTCAAACACATACACACACAGATAGAGAGAGAGAGAAAGAGAGAACTTACACGTACACAAATAACAGAATAAAAACAGAGAGAACATGAACTAAGGGAAAACAACAAACACGATGAAACGTAAGGATGAAAAATTCGAAGAAAATTGATATTAATCATGAAATAATTTCATTGGTCTATTACGATCACACACTTACTTACTAATCTCTCGAGTGTCTTAATGACGTGCATTTCGCAGCCAGGGCATCATTCTCCTAAAAGTACAATTTAAAACATGTCATAAGGACTGAACTGGGGACGGAACCTAAATGTACAGACCGGATGTCAAAAGTATTAAACACTATACTACATCGAACTTAGTTTCCTACTTACTAAGATCGTGTTATAATTGTATTTGTCATCGTTAGAAGATAGAAAATTCATTCCAGTGGCGGGGGAAATTCTTATTCAGTACTTTGAATTTATGCTTAGAAACTTTTGCAAGGTCACACTTGTTTGACCTAATAGTACAGACAGTTTGTATGCTTGCTCGGACATTGTTCACTTTAGTGATTTTATGAAAAGAAGTTATTAGTAGGAACTATTAACGGCAGGAATAGTATTCTGATCCCGACCAGGTCTCGAACACACATTATTTTCACTTTGATTTAGAAAGCAAATGTGCTAAACATGAGCTGTTTTTAAAGCTGAGAAAATATTGCCAAGATTTGTTTTATTAAAACACCACTATGAGTCTAGTTCACTAGTTATCAGCTACAAGTCCAAATTTCACAAGTTCTAATAATTTCTGTTTCTGTAAGAAATTTCTACCGCTAGGAGCTTGTTGACTATTTTCACAGCTCACGTGACCAAACTCACCAGTGTATAATACGACCTGCCTGTAGAAAATATAGAAATCTTGATACTTCTGGTAAGTTATTATAGCGCTCTGTGATTCAGAAGTTTGGGGGCTTAAAACATGAAAAATAAAATGTGCGTATGTATATATACGTCATTAATTGAGGCTTTTCTTTATATCAACTTTTGCACAGCATACATAAGTAAGTTTAAACTTCAAAAATTTATTTTAAGGAACATAACATAAGTGTATTATAGGAGGAATGTAATATCAGATGGATTGAGCTCTGTTAGAAAAGATGAGTCTAACTCATTATCTTATGTCATATTCAATGCATCATGCCAGCGAGGTATCTCAGGAGGCATATCAAACTTCGTCTGATGTAACATTTGAGCTAATATATACTTTTTATCAAATGTAAGTTTTTTCCTTAGCTCGACATGTAATTCAAGTTGACAAGTTCGTATTATGGGAAACATACCTACTTGATAAAAGAAAACATTCATTCTATTCAATTACAGTACAATATATATTTTATTTCTGAAATTGTACCTCTTGGAAATTTGTAATCATTCTAGTATGAATATAACAAAGGTAGGAGTACCAAATCGTAGTTGTTTTATATATTAGAATTGTGTTCTCGTGATTAAAATTTCCGTTTATGTACGAGAATCATCGTTATTCCATAGAATGAATAATCAAACAAGATACGAAAATAAATTTTGTTATGACATATAAGAGAAGTATTCAACGTATCACATGTTAGTTAAGTTCAATTAAGTATATCACTCTAGTGGATGGAATATAATGTATTATCACAAGTCTGAAAAAATAGCCTCAATAGGAAGGGGTTTGCACTGGTGCAGCTAACACAAGTTCTTACACTATTCATTTCTTAAAAGCTATACATTCGTCTCCCGCTGCAAAATTTATATTTTCAAGAAGCCGAAGGCCAGAGCTCAACATAACATTAGGTGAAAACCTTTCATATAATGTAGTTCTGTTTTTAAGGAATTCAATTGATGTCTTTAATATTATCGTGCTATAGGTATTGATCAGATGATCCTATATTACAGATAACATAGACTTACAAGTCCTTAGTTGTAAATACAGGATAGAGATATGAAATTGTTGATAACGTGGGATATTCATAACTTGCACAAATGAAAAGTTATTGTCACGGCATTGTAACAGGAAAGTTTATCCTACTTTAAAAAATTATATAGTTAACATTTCAACTTTTCAGTTTCTATTTTCACAATTTCTATAAAGTAAAATGTCGTTCTCAAATCTGTAATAAAGATTTTTAATTTGCTTTTAATATCGGTTGATAAAACTTACATAAAATAAAATGTCACTCACAACTTTTTTAAGTCACACAAGGTAAAATGTTATTCCTGACTTTGTAACATAAACTTGTTATACTTTAGAAGTTATCTTCATAACTTAACTTTTTATATTTCATAACTCATACAAAATAAAAATTGTGGTTGTCACACATTTGTAGCAAAAAAAAAGTTTAATTTGTTTAAAATGTTTTCTTCATTACTTAAGTTTTCATTTTATAGCCTGTATGGTGCATAAAGTACAATGTCATTCCCAACTTTGTAACTAAAAGTTGATCATACTTCTAAAATCATGTAGTTAACAATTTTAGTTTATAATTCCTATTTCCCAATTTGTCTAAAGTAAAATGTCATTCCCATGTTTGAAATAAAAACTTGTCATACTTTAAAATTTCTGTAGTTAACAATTCAACTTTTCAGCTTATTTTTCTTCATAACTTGTATGAAGTAAAATATTATTTTGAACTTTGCAATAAAAACGTTTTACTTTGCTTTTAAAACGTTTTGTTTATAACTCAAGTATTCACTTTGTAGTCCGTAATTTGCAAAAGTAAACTGTCATTCACAACTATGTAACAAAAAGTTTATTATACTGTTAGAAAAGTTTTTCCATAATTTTACTTTTACTTTTATTTCGTTACTTTTAAAATCTAAGATGTCATTTTCACCTTTGGAACGAAAAAAATTGAGTTTGATTTATCAGTCGTTATGGGTCAGGGTATGATTTTGTCTTAAGGTTGCTTCTTATACCTTTACATTTGACTTGGTCCCATTCGTCTAGTCCTTATAGTTCCTGAGTTACGATTTCGGGTCATTTTCAGTCAGTTGTCAGTCAGTGTACTGATTTGTCTTAAGGTTATTTCTTACATCTTTACCTTTGAGGTTGGTCCTATTCGTTTAGTTCTTATAAACCCTGAGTTACTGTTTTGGGTCATTTTAACTCAGTCGTGGGTCAGGGTATGAGTTTGTCTTAAGGTTGTTTCTTACGTATTTGCATTTGACGATGGTCGTTGGTCCTATTAATCGTTGGTGAATTACGATTTCAGGTCATTTTAAGTCAGTCGGCAGTCAGGGTACGAGTTTGTGTAAATATTATTTCTTGCGTCTTTGCATTGTACGATGGTCCCGTTGGTTTAGTCCTTATAGGATTTGTGTTATGATTTCGGGTTATTTTGGGTCAGTCGTGCGTCAGAGTATGGGTTTGTCTTAACGTTGTTTCTTACATCTTTGCATTTTATGTTGGTCCCATTTCTCTAGTCCTTATAGTTCCTGAGATAAAGTTTCGGGTAATTTTGGGTCACTTGCAGGTCAGGGTCCGGGATTGTTATTTTTATACCCTAACATTGAAATTTGATCCCATTCCTCTCGTCTTTTTAGTTCCTGAGATATGGTTTCTGGTCATTTTGGGTCAGTCGCGGATCCGCGTCTGGGTTTGTCTTAATGCTATTTCATATACCCTTACATTGAAAGTTGGTCCCATTCCTCTAGTCCTCATAGTTCCTGAGATAAGGTTTCGGGTCATTTTGGGTCGATCGCGGATACGGGTTTGTCTTAACATTATTTTTATACCCTTACATTGAAATTGGTCCCATTCCTCTAGTCATTGTTCCTGAAATACGGTTTCGGGTCATTTTGGGTCAGTCGCGGGTGAGGGTACCAGTTTGTCTTAATATTGTTTTTTATGCCTTACATTGAAAGTTGGCCTCGTTCGTCTGGTCCTTATAGTTCCTAAGTTAGAGTTTTAATCATTTTAGGTCTATTACATTAGCATAACAATTGTTTTCGAGTAAAATATTTTCTTTCTTTTTTCATTTAAACAAAACAAGAAGTTTAAAACTAGAAGTTTTTCTTACTGTTATCATAGAGCTTATACTGGACATTTGAACATGACTATCTTATACCAACATTACTCATTCTCATTTTATGTAACAAGGGTCAATAAAGTTCTCATATTCTTATCAATGACACGTTCTTATTTTTCTTTCGAAAAAAAGTAAACATGATAAGGAAGTCAAGTCACTCAGTTTCATTTAAAATCTAGTGAAGTAAAGATGTTTCTCTCAAGGCAAAGTAAGTATAACCCGTTCCACACGGAATTGCCGCTGTTTACGTGGTGGCGCTGATGTAGTCAACAGTGACTCAGTCGCTGACTGTGTGAGAGACGACAGTGTTCCAACGTACAATATCCAAAATAACCTGCACCGAGCGGCCATAGCTCAATTAGTAGAGAGTTCGCTTAGTAATCGGAAGGTTCTGGGAAGTGTTCGATTTGTTTTAAATCACAAAGGGTGGGAGCATGTCCTAAAACTAGTGGGAGATTGTACGTTTCAACATACTGCATTTGTGGGTAGAAATAGATTTTATCCCGGGTTGGAATGATATTCAGAATCAACAACCGGAGATTATATCCTCATGAACCAGGGAACATCCCCGGCACCCCCCCTTCCCGGTCCGACAAATGGAACACTGGTCCTGGGAACGATTCCAGGGGCCGTCAAAAATACTGGCAGCTTTTCCAGGGTTTCTCCTCAGTCACACCAGGCAGACACCTGGATGGTACGTACAAACTAGGCCCTGGCCTACTACCTTTCAAAATCTTCTCCCTTACCTTGTCCCATTTTGAGCCTGAGATGTTTGCCAATGAAATATTTCGAAAGTGCGTAATCTTAGAAAGGGATATAAAAAAATATGAGTTTCTATAGAATTACCACACTAAATACTTGCCTGCGATTATTATCCCCACACCACTATTTTCTGCTTGTGTTCCGGATTTTGCATGTAGTTTAAACTTTCTGCTGCCTTTTTGAAGTCATGTTGTATATTCGTCACCGTTGTCATACGTTTCCTAAGGTTCTTAACATCGCTTTTTGTAGAGGAAAGAATGATTTTTATTTATTTTTTACTTACCAGAAATTGTATACATTATTTATAGCAGGGGCGGTCGAATGGCGGACTCCGAACCCCGAAGTCTCTTATCCCGGAACTCCACGTTTTAATACAAATTTAAATTTATTTATGACCTTTTGATACACTTGGCTCCCGCCGGGTTTGATACGATATTCAATAATAATGTGTGAATTGATTATATGTATACACTTTACCAGTTGAAAACAAATGTAATGTGAATTCATTTTCTTTCTTTTTTTTTACATTTTTTTGTAATTACACAACTATACGGAATAACTAATAACCACACTTTTACTGTTCTGTTTCATTTATTTACACTGAGCCACCGTAGCTCAGTGGTAGAGCGTTAGTGTAGCAATCGGGAGGTCGTGTGTTCGGTCCCAGGGGCCGACCGACCATCCTGACTGAGTATTTTTCTGTCACATCAACATATGTCCTGCTCGATACCTTCCCGAATTCTTTCACCTCCGCTAGCCCGATCTGAACTTCAGATGCCTAAAGACCATAAATAAAATTCAAATTCACTTTAATTTAATGGCATATAGGCATCTATGGCTCGGGCCGAGATGCGAGATGGAACCGTTCAGGACTTAAGTTAAATGTACCATCCCGGAATTCGAATGGTGTGATTCAGTGCTGGATCTATAAAGATTCCTATGGGGGGGGCACCTTCCACCTCTCTTTTGCCGACCTTTCCATTGTTTTTTTTTTTAGCCAAACAACACGACCTGCCGACGCGACATCCACAACATTATTTATTTATTTATTTGTGCACCTTCAACAAAGATGTACATCTCCAGTTAACGAGGGCATATACAGTTTACTATTACAAGATACTGTAATACAAAGATAAATTAACAAATAGAAATAGGAATACAAATTTACAACTTCATATGTTTGAGGTAAGGCATCCGGCTGTTAAAAAAAATGACAAATCTTCGGAATTCCAGAAGATCTGCCATTTAGGTTCTCGATGCTACCTCATTCTTTCAATAACAGTTTTTTTTAATAGTACAAAGAAAATAAAATATAAAGAGACAACTGTAAAGTAACAGATACATCAAGAAAAAAATAACTATGATTCATAAGTAACTAGAAATAAGTGTAAAATATGGAACACAAAGGAGAATACAAAGTTTTGGTTGGTTGTATTTAAAGAAAGGCATCCGTTTATTCCAAAGATGACAGATCTTCGGACCTCCAGAGGGTCCGCCATTTTGGCCACGGTTGCCACCTTACTCTTTCTGTAACAAAACAGATTAAGCTGAGACTAAGAAAAAGAGAGAAGAAGAAATAGAATGACAACAGCAAACAAAACTGACTACAAATATTATTTTAAAGTATCTACAAATATTGTGCATTATATAAAACAATGATTTGCTTAAAATTAACTTTGTTATACTATACACAGTATGTCATGAGCCAATAGTTTTTTAAAATAATTTTTTGTATATTGAAAATGTTAAATTGGAATCTAGATCTCGACATTTGTTTAATAAATTATTGTACATTCAACAGACTCTGAGGAGTGGTGAAGATTTGTGTTTTTCTGTTCTTGGAATTACACATGATAATAAATCACTGGAACAAAGATTGCATTTTCTGATGTTAAAATTGATTCTACATAGGAATGTTGCGTTATCAAGAATACCATTTACAGTTTTGTATACGAATATCTGCTCGGATATTTCCCGTCTGCTTTTCAGAGTAACGTAATTAAATTCACATAGCAATGGCTTATAATTTATTTTTGATCTATAAGCCGATACATGATATTTTTTATAATATAGAAATCGCAAAAATCTTTTCTGAATTTGTTCTATTCTCTTTTGCTGTGATTGATATCTGGGTGACCAAATGACTGATGCGTATTCCAGTTTACTTCTTACCATACTATTGTATAATACACTAATACAATATATATTATTAAAACATTTAGCATTTCTGATTATAAATCCTAGTTCTTTGTATGCATCGTTAACTATCTGCGAAGTATGTTTTTCAAATGATATATTAGAGTCAATACTAACACCAAGATCCTTAATAGAACACACCTGTTCAAGTTTTTCATTATTTATGGAATATGTATAGCGTTGAGTAAATTTAGCCCTAGAGAAAATCGTGGCAAAGCATTTTTTAATATTGATATTCAGGTCATTACTTAAGCCCCATTCATGTAGTTCATTTACATATATTTGCAGTTGTATAGCATCTTGTGAGTTTCTAATTTCCTTATATAATTTTACATCATCTGCGTACATTAGACACTTAGAATATCTAATTTTGTTTTAGAGATCATTAATGTACATATTGAAAAACAGAGTCCTAGATTGGAGCCCTGGGGTACTCCTGAATGTACATTATACTTGAAAGATATTGACTGACTGTATGTAACATACTGTTTTCTATTATTAAGGTAAGATGAGAAAAGCCTCAATAGTTGAGAAGATAATCCAAATTTTGATAATTTCTCTAATAATATGCAATGATTAATCTTATCAAATGCCTTAGCAAAATCCACATATATTGCATGAACATTGATATTTTCATGAAATCCATTGTAAATGTCCTGTACAAAATTAATGAGATTTGTTGTAGTTGATCTGTGTGGGAAAAATCCATGTTGATATTCAGTTATGTAACTCTTAACATGGTTCAAAATTCTATTATTAAGAATTTGTTCAAAACTTTTGCTGGTGCACACAGAATAGCGATAGGTCTGTAGTTTTTTATTTTTGTTTTATCGCCACCTTTAAAAATCGGAGATACACGTGTTACCTTCCAAAGACTTGGAAAAGTTGCAGTGCTTAGTATCAAATTGTATATCGTACATAATGGAAACAAGGATTTCTGAACATGCTTTCAAAACATAGGGTAGGATTCCATCCGGGCCACAAGTTTTCTTTGGCTTTAATTTCTTAATCGCATCTTCATATTCACTATTTGTAATTCTGTTAACGGCAAGAGTATAATTTACGATTAAATTTCCCGTTTCATTTATCTTATGTGAAGTCGGAAAAGTTGCGTACACTGATTCGCATTTAATCGCATAAAATAGTTTTCTTTACCGTAATGATAAGCAGTTTTGATGTTTTGATTTCAGTCTACCTCTGTTTCTTGACGTTTCCTTATCATGTGTTGGATTCTTTTTCTTGTTTTCCCTCTCTATCCATCTTTATCCTTTTCTCTTTCTTATTGCTTCTCTCTCCTTTACCCCCCCCCTTATGTTTCTTTGCATGTTCGTGTTTCAGAGCTAAAACCGGACGACTTTTGTTGGCCTGGTGATCGAGCCTGATCCAAACATAAGTGAACCGGTCCAAAACTTGACCCGATTGACCCGGAATGGAAAGTCCAATTAACTGGGAATTTTGGCGTCGCGTGTTTCTTGCTCTATGGGAAACATATCTGCTTCCAGTCACCCCTCAAATAAACACTGTTGAAAAACAAGGAAATAATTAAAATTGCTTCTTTGTTCTCCAAATTGTCGGGCCTCAATCGAATCACCGGGTCAGAACGTTTTGGAATCCTTCAACCGGTGGCGGTCCATAACACTACCCGCAGCAGCCGACTGACCCGATGACAAGTTTAAGCTCTGGCGTTTTCATTCTATCTCTGCGAATTGTCACACACACTAGTTCATTAGTTTTGTAAATAGTGGAACGTTATAGTCGCAATAGTTTGGTGGAACACTAAGTTCTCAAGATTGTGGCTTAATCCAGCTTGATCTTGATCTACAGATCATCACTTATGTACCAAGGGGGTGATGAACCACAAATACCTAAAGGTCGCAAACAAATTTCAAAATTGAAATAGAACCGGCGGTAACTTGCTGGGAGTAGCTTGTTTAATGGCTAATTTAGCAACATATTTGCTATGGTCATTGTAGATAAGTGAACACCGTGTGAGACTCTCATTTTCATGGTGCTAAGTTCGATTAACCGCCTAAATATTCAATAATATTCTTCGAGGAATCAAGGGCTGTAAATGATGTTCGCGATTGATAGTGAAAGAGATTTATCGCGTAAAGGCCACTTTCTTGAAAATTGCACGTTTTTGCCATACTTGGCTGATAGCAAGTAGTAGATTTTCCAGGGTTGTACGATACGCAGTATCGCAGTTTTTTGCTACTTATGATAAAAGGCTACGAACATATTTTCACCACTATTTTGTAAAATAATACGAGCACATTTTTAACCCTTTATTTTACATAGCACAGAAACATGGACGCCCTCCAACACTATGAAAGGGTACGATATATTTTTTTTTATTTGGAGGGCCCACCTTCCACCCTGCCTCTTAGCATGCTTTGCTCTGATTAAGTTGTGCACTTGTGGGGGCGTGCAACACGTACATCTTAATACTACTCAACCTGCGGCAGGCTTGTCCCTAGGGATTGTTGGATTGAAGGAATTCCGGCATTCCAAGAATTCCCTGTGTTCATTCTGACGAGACACCTGGTGTTACGGAACGGTCTTGTATCAGGCATCCAAGGGTAATCCTGGTCTTGGTTCCTAGTTGTAACTTGTTGCTGGGGAAAGTCGAATGGGTACGATAGCATAGATTTCGTGAAAGGCTCCAGAACCTTTTTCTTCTTCTCCTATTTATAAAATACCACGAAGCTCTTTTTTATTCCCTACATAGCACAATTTTGTGAAAGGGTACAAAGCTTATTTATCAACCCCTATTTAACATAGTAGAGATTATACAGGAATTACAACTACGAACCCAACCCCCTAGCACAAATTACCTAGCCCTTATACGAACGCACGATAGCAGAGACTACGAAGTTTTTTCATCCCCTACACAGCACTATAGCAGAGATGAACTACGGCCCTTTTTTCATTCCCTTTTTAACACAGAGATTTAAACCCACATTCCATAAAAGGCTACGAACCCTATTTAACATAGCAGTGAATACACAGGCAACGGGTTAACAAACACATTCCAATACAGCCCGTAGCAGGTAATTATATACACAGCACAGGCGCTAAGGTCAATCCCCTATTTATAAAAGACTACGGTACCTTTTTCCAACTCATATTTAACATAGCAGAGATTACAAATGCTAAGAACCAGCCCCTATTTAGCATAGTAGAGATTTCATAAAAGACTACGAAGCCCTATTTAACATAGTAGCGATTCCAACAGAAATTTGAAATCAGCTTCTATACCACACCCTACAACCTAGTTAAAGGTCAAATATTTTAACAGTGTACATCTCATAAACGGCTGAACATACCGAATTTCTGTTTTCACCATCATAATCTATCTATATCCAAAGTTTGGTGATCATCCGAGAATATTTTGGCTATTAGATACCATTAGGCCCTCATATTTTGGAAACGGTTCAAAATATCGCAAAAATAAATAAAAAATCTCCTCTTATAAACCCCTTGTCGTTTCTCATCATAATCTATCTAAATCCGAAGTTTGGTGATGATGTGCCAAAAATATAGCAATTAGTACCCATCAAGTCCTAATTTCGCTAGAAGTTGTATTGCGAAAATAACCATGACGTCATGGGGAAACCCCGGGTATCACCTTGACTTACTTTAACTCTTCAATGCTGCATTCTGATTGGTTGGCGAAATCTATAAAAGCCGAGCCTTTGGGCTGTACCACCGTCGGTTGCCTACTGACATCAGAAGGGTGAAGTTCGCCGTGGAAGTGTCCAGTGGAGAAGGAAGATCGTCGTGGGATTGCCCAGCGGAAAAGGAAGGTCATCGTTGAATAGTTTAGTGCCCAGTGTCCAGTGAAGGAAGATCATCGTGGAATAGTGTAGTGTCCAGTGGAGAAGGAAGATCATCGTGGATAGTGTAGTGTCCGTGGAGAAGGAAGATCATCTTGGAATAATGTGTGCGCAGTGTTGTCGACCGTCGTATAGTGAATTGTGTAGTGCCCAGTGGAGTATATTTTTCTGTTTTAGTTGTGTTGTACTATATACGTAAAACTTTTGTTGCATTTATTTTAATTTATTAAAGCTAAAACTTAGTGTAATCCATTTATAGTGACTTTGTAGTCAATACATAAAAATAGATCAATTTGATATTTTAAACAAAATTGATGCTCTATGCATGGAAGTGTCAAATGATGTACAAACAGGTGGAGTGCATAATAGTAATTAAAAAATAAAAATTATAAGTGAAAAACGTAAAACATGTAAAAAATTCAATAAGGAATTTAGACGAATAGAAGTACAAATTAATAATCCTCCAGAAAATGAAAACCCTTTAATTTGGGTTATGAAAGGTATTTGAAGAGTTATTAGCACATCCCATGCATGCTATTGATGACGACGATCAAGTCGGTCTTACGTTTCGTAATCAAAGCGAACCTCAGGTCATTTTGGTTTATCGTTTCGCCGGGCACGGAATATGTCTGTTGAAAACGTTTTACTCGTTATGGAAAAAGTTATACAATCCAATGTGTCGCTTCTAAATCAACAACAATTCCTGGTTAATTTCCATCATTTGCAAATACCTAAAGGAGAAGGTCGGGTGAAACAAGGGTTATCCATTGTTGACGATTATATAAAATCAAATAGAGGTATAGTTGTAATTAGCAATAGCAGTACTCACTGTCTCGCCCATGCGCTAGTAATGGCTATGGGGTTGGCAAATAATAAAAATAATAGAAAAGAACAAATGAAATATTATCATCAACGTACATTTTCTATGAACACAGAAGTCAATAAGTTGTGTGTTAAAGAAGGGACCACTGGCGGTAGAATTGAAGATATTCACTGTTTTCTAAATGTGCTAACTGATTATAAAATAACTGTGTATGAGGATTTGTCAGGTAAATTAATTCTATTTGAAGGAGTAGGTGGTGGTGGAACCCCCATTAATTTACTGGTAACACACAACCATTATAATGTAATTACAAGCTTGACGGCAGCGTTTTCAACCGTCTATTATTGAGAGAAAAGCCATACGAAATATCAAAATATATATCAAAACAATTTAAATGTCAAGCTAGTTGTTCATAGTGTGGGAGTAAATCTCCATGTGTTTATGCGAAATACTTAATAAGATATAATGACTGTAATCGATCATTTCATGGTAGTGTGTGTTTCAATAATCATAAGAGTATGGTATGTAGAACTAGAAAACAGTGTAATTTATGTTTAAAGGTGTATACATTAACAAAAGATCGTAACCCTCATATGTGCGGGGACAAATATTGTGTAAACTGCCGTAGTATAATACCCCACAACCATTTATGTTTCATGCGGCCGAAAAAATACCTAATATGGAAACTATATTCAGAAAAAAAGCTATGGTTGTATTTTACGATATTGAGAGTCTCCAGGATGAAACAGTGGATGGGGAAAATATTGCGTATGGAAACGTACCCAATCTATTAATAGCAGAAAATCTATGTTATAAATGTATTGGTATAAATATTATAAATTTAAGTTGTTCTGTGTGTGGTGTAAGAGAACAAGTCTTCAAGGGTGAAGATTATGTTCTACAGTTTTTAGATTGTCTTACTGAGAAGCTATCAATAATATTACATGTCTTGGGCACAACGACAGAGGGCACGATGCCCAATTTGTTTTAAGAAGTATGATAAATAATAAACAGTTGTCCCCCGATATTATTATTAGAGGTTGTCAGCTTCTAATTATTCAATATAAAAATTACGTCTTATCGATTCACTTAACTTCTTACCTATGGCATTGGCCAAATTGCCCCAAGTGTTTGATATTGTCTCAACTAAGGGTTATTTCCCGCACATTTTTAACACCACAGGTAATCAGATATATTCCGGTGCGCTGCCTGCCAAGACATTCTATGGCGTAGACAATATGCTGAGTTAAGAACGTGAAAGGTGTCTGGCCTTGGTATAAAAAATTGGGGAAGAATTATACGTTTAAATTCCAGAAGTAATTAATTAAATACTGTCGGCAAGATGTAAATATATTAAGAATTGCTTGTTTACGTTTAATGCAACTGTTTGAGGTTGAGACAAAGCTAAATCCCCTCCTGGAAGCAATTTGGATAGCAAGCGAATACAATTTAGTATATCGTCGTAATTATTTTAGGCCAGAAACTGTATGAATTATACCAATAAAGGGTTATCGATGGAGTGATGTTCAGTCGGTCCAAGCAATACAATGACTTGTGTGGGAAGAAAAGGAAAGGGAGATAAAAATAGAGCACGCGGGTAATGGAAAAGAAAATGTAGTTCCAGGTAATTTTAAAGTGGATGGCTATTGGAATGATACGGAAAACGGAAATGATGTTTGGAAGAATGAAGGTTACTTCTTCCACGGCTGTCGAATGTGCTATCATACAGCGCGGGGCAAACCACTCCACAATAACCCTTTCTCTACTATGAATATAAAATACGAAAGTACAGTTGCTAAAGTGAAAAAATAGAACAATTAGGTTATGTTCTGCACACCATTTAGGGGTGTCAGTGGAAAAACCAAATTCGAGAGAATGAACATATCTCGAGGTATGTTAAAAACCACGCCACATGCAGAAGAGAACCACTGAATCCGCGTAATGCTCTGTATGGGGGGCGAACAAACGCGGTCAAATTACATTATAAAGTGAAAAGGGGAGAAAATGAGATATTTGGACCTATGTTCCCTGTACCCTTTCGGAAAAAAGGTTATAATATATCCCCTGGGGCATCCTACGAATATTTACATAGTAAAAGAGTGTCCGCCCATCGACCAGATTGAGGGAATAGTAAAAAGTACTATTTTACCTCCAACCGACTTATATCACCCTGTGTTACCGTATCTTTCTGGGGTAAGTTACTGTTCCCTCTCTGCAGATCATGCGCGGATTCGTTAAATCAGGGTGGTTGTACACATAGTGATAAGGAGAGTGCCATTACCGGTACTTGGGTAGTGGATGAAATTCGCAAGGCTATTGAAAAAGGATATAAGTTGGTAGAAATACATGAGGCTTGGCGTTTTAAGGTTGAAGAATATAATTATGTTAAGAAAGAAGATGGTCTGTTTACAGAGTATATTAATAAGATTCTAAAAACAAAAACACAGTCTAGTGGCTCTCCTTCGTGGTGCACGACTGAAGAAAAGAAACAGGAATTTATAAGCTGATATTATGACAAAGAAGGTATTCGGTCAGAAATAAAATTATAGTCAATTATCAATAATAACTGACCCAGGTGAATATTTTAATAAGTTAGCCGATTCAAATATTGAGGTTCACGAAGATATTCAAATTAACGAGGACACGTTAATTTTAAATTGGCGGTATCTCGATAGCGCGAGTGTACCATACACCAGTACAAATGTGATAATAGCTGCATATACTACTGCCCACGCTCGTCTGGAGCTCAGCTCTATAATTATTTGGATAAATTAGGTAAATACGTGCTATACTATGATACGGATAGTATAATTTATGTGGAAATTCCAGACGGCCCAAAGTTAGAAACGGATGATATGCTTAGTGAACGTACTGACGAGTTACACGCATACTGTGTTGAGGCGTTTATTAGTGAGTTTTGTTCCAAAGGTACAAAGAACTATGGATTTGAAGTATGCAACCCCGATAGTGGGGAAAATTCTTATGTGTGTAAAGTTCGAGGAATAACACTCAATTATGAAAATTCTAAAAAAATAATTTCCAAACAAATAAAAGAGATGATACTTAACAACGCTCCACCTGTTCAAGTGTTTACCGAAAGAAAGATTACTCGCATGAAAGATCATAATATCGTTTCTAGGCCGAAAAAGAAAATTTATCAGTTGGTGTACACGAAAAGAAAAAGATG
>JAGDQP010000095.1:66441-84123 GCA_022664845.1 Lepisma saccharinum
CTGATAATTACGATACGGTTTTAAAAGAAGGAATAGACTAAATAAGTTATTATGGTATTGATAACAGACCGAGCTGTGGGTCATTGCGAGAGGATTTATACGATAATAGTGGTGCCGAACACCACAAGAAGTGTCCGAGCTGTCGGCATGGTATCTAGAAATTAGAAGATGAACACCACCTAAACGGACTCGGTTATGGATGAGCAAACACAAATAAACATTAAATAACGACATTTATTGAAGGTCGTAAATCAGCTAAATTCTAAAAATTCAATATTATTAAAACAAAACAGGGGTGTTTATAGGAGAGATGTCAATACACCTCGTCGACGTCGAAGTTCTGAATCATGATGCGAATAAGAATTTAGTTACAAATTTAAACATATTAAATATAAAATAGCAAGAATAGAAATGAGTTTAAATTGAGCTCCAAATACCAAATTATACCGAATCAAATACACATACCAGCTTAGTTAATTTAGAGAGAGCAACATACCTTTTGAATTTAAGATGTTTCTGATGTGTTGATATGTCGAATGATATGCACTTCGTATTCAAAGTTCGAATTGTCACTTTAACTGTATGAGTGGTTTAATCGTGTTTAAACCAAAGATATAAAGTTCTTCAATTCTTCTGAGACCAAAACGGAGTGTAATTTTGAAGATAGCTGTTCGATGGAAGTTAACGTAGAATTTAGGCGGAAGCTGTCGAAATACTTAATGACGATGGTTGAGCACAAGCGTCTGCGAATGTCTGTCTGGGAGTGCGTGTAGAGAGAATTTTTCGGTAATATTTATATTTGTCTATTATCTGTTGAAGGAAGCACTGAGAATTTTCATGTGGGATAAAGTTCAACTGTTCAAGGGAAAGCTGTTTACAATTTTTAAATCACTTCTTACATAGGTTCTTGTCAAAGGGAACATACACATATTACAATTCTTAGTTTATGTAAAGCTAGGTCAAATTGTGATTATTGGAAAGAGTTCTTTTCGTAGGAAAGTATACACGGGAATAGAAATGCTCTCACTGTCACGTTGCTTTGTTTTGACATACTAATTGTTACTTTGGAGCTTAATATAATTTGTGCGTTCGATCATGATCCATTACATTATAGACGTCGAGAAACAAATCTTAGAAACAACTCAATGTAAACCAAATGTCATACAAATTGAATACACTGTTACATCAAATTTTAAGAAAATAACGAAACGAATAAATTGAAATCTACAATCATACAACAGTATTGTATTTATTTTTCCATGTATAGAGAAGAAGAAATAATGGATACTCAAATTTAGATCATTGTTATTATTTTAATGAAATTAAAATATGTGTAGGTTTTGCATATGATAATAATGCGGGGACATTTTCTGTTGTTATTAGTTTACATGATTACTACGATTCTATACGCTTTTCTCTCAAAGAGTGGTATAATTTTCTATCATATTATTAATATATTGACAGCTATTTTAATTTGACTACAGCAACTTAACTGCCCACATAATTTTCTCTTATCGCTAATTATGAGCTATCATTATCGAATAATTTTAAGAGTATTCGCCAGTGTCCGTTCATCAGATGATGAGAATAACGGCCAGGTAAATTTTAGTCTTTAGACGTGGAGAAAACTTCATCTCTGCATGCCATGTATTCAACAGGCAATATTAACATGTTCACGGCTATGTGAAGACGTGACAAAATATGCTCAAAATGTTCAGAACAGATTAATAATATTCCAGAATGTTCTAGTTTGTCTAAACAAATTGTACTGAAAATATTGGCATTACTAAATCGTAATAATAACAATGTTTTATTATATTACTAATTATTTTATAATATATTAGAATATGGAGTTTCAACGTCCATTAACATATATTGTCGCCGTCCCGACAGGATGTGGAAAGACGTTCTTTGTAAAAATATTTCTACAGCATTATGCTAAGAAATGTAATAATATGGTAATGTGTTATGGCGAATGGCAACCCTTATACAATACTCTCTCCTCATGTTGTAAATTTCCTCAGGGTGATGAATTTTCAGTGGAAGAATGCCCGCACGTTACAATTATAGATAATTTAATGCGTGAATGTAATAACCGTCTTGTTGATATTTTCACCAAAAGTAGTCACCATAGGAATTTAAGTGTTATTTTTTTCTCAAAATATATTCCATCAGGCTAGGGGTATGCCTGATATTTCATTAAATTGTCACTATATAGTATGTTTTAAGCATCACAGAGACCAGGCTCAAGTTTATTACATGGCACGCCAATTGTATTCAGGTAACGCAAAGTTTATCCAGGGAGTCTTTCAAGATGCAACCCAAAATGCTTACGGTTACCTATTATTTGATTTAAAACATAATACTCCCGATGATGAGCGTGTTGAAACAAATGTTTTCCCCTCCTATTCATTCAATTATGTTTATGCGCCTGTAAAATAATACTAACTCCAATATTTTATAAATTTTAACAACTATTGTTTTACTATAATAGACGAAAAAATGATTAATTAATAAGGAAAGTGCACATTTACTAAAACTTTTAGCAAAGGCAAAACCTAAAATACGCAAGGTATCTGCATTAACGATATGCAAAGTCTACAGAAATATAATGATGGGTATAGGTATATTTTAACAGTGATCGATTTTTTTAGTCGCTATGCATAAGCCATGTCTGTGTGTAAAAAACTGGTGAAAATATCATCAAGGCATTCGAGAAAATATTTGCATCTACCAAACGTAAACCTCTATGGCTACAAACAGATAAAGGTACAGACATTATTAACAGACCATTCCAGGCGTACTTACAAAGCAACGTATTCATTTTTTAACAACCGAAAATCCCAATAATAACTCAAGCCTCATAGAACGTTTTAATCGCAGCCTGAAACAAAGAATGTGGAAATATTTTACATTGAAGAAGACTTACCACTACATAGATGTGCTCCCCGACTAGTTCACGGATATAATTCCATGCCACGCGCAACACACAAATTATCAGCAGCTCTAGTGAAGCAACGTTTCAACAAATGTGGAATAGACTGGTGAAATAACCAACCAGTACTAGTGTTAAGGCAAAAAATATAAAGAAGGGGATACTGTGCAAATCACTAAGACAAAACGACATTTTGCAAAAGGCTACAAAAAATGGACTATGGAAATATTTAAAATAAAACAAATATAATATATATAAGGAAAATGAATTGGTTTATATTAGAAGATTTAAACGGTGACACAATTAAGGGTATATTTTACGAAGGGGAGATACCAGCTATCCCACTACCCAAAGTTTACGAAACAGACGAAATTTTAGAAGCTAAAAGTAAACGAATACTTGTTCGGTGGCGAATACCTATCCTGCTTCATTTAATTCATTGATTCCAGTATCCAATTTAACGAACGGCTATCAACATTTAAAGGACCGGGGCAATGGAAACTTCCACCCCATCAACTTGCAGAGTGTGGTTTTTATTTTGTCAGATTACCCGATATTAGAAGATGTGCATTTTGTAATTTAGAATTATTTAATTGTCAATCTTATATCTCCTTGAAAGAGCATAAACGTTGGAGTACATACTGCCCTCTGTTAAGAGATGTGTGTGTTTATAAAATTGAATTAAGCCCTTTTTCTGTGCCTGAAAAACGTTGGTAATAATAATAATAAGAATATAATATAAACTAGTGCTATATTGGTGTATATAGCAGAAAAAATGAATGATCCTTATCTCCAATATTATACGCATCAAGCAGACAGTGGATATAATGTATAACAGATGTGCATCATACCAAGAAGAATATGCTATTGGTAGTTTTCTAGGTGGTTTATTTCGTACTGTATTTCCATTATTAAAACAAGATGCAAAAACTGTTGGTAAGGAACTGTTACGTGGTGGTATTAATGTAGCCGAAGACGTACTAAATAGTAAAAGACCGTTAAAGAGGATTTAAAATCACGCTGGCAGGAAGCAAAAAGTAATTTAAAGAATAAAGCACAAAATAAAATTAATCAGGTGTTGGTAGGACCGGGATGGCGGCAAAAACGTAAAATATTTAAACAGATGGTGGTGTAAAGAAAAGGAGGAAAAAGATATATATATTTATTAATTATGGAGCAGCGTACTAGTTTTCACCTCACACTTCCCAGTAATAGTTCTATTCAATATTTCCCGCAAAATACTCTGCCGTGTTATGCTACAAAATTATATCATCCTCTGGTGCTGGAGAAAGGTGTGTGGGAAACAGCTGTTGTCGAAGAACAATACAAGTTCATTTCAGAATGTTATCAATTATACTAATAATATTTATTACAGGGACTCGAATAAAGAAAGCTGGAACATAACTAAAGTAATGTTCGGTCATTACTATCACGTTGACGATTTCCTATCTCAAATTAACTATAAAAACAATAAACTGAATTTACAATTAAAAGTTAAAGTTTCGGTAAAACACATTGAGGTCAGTAGAGTAAGAAAAGATTACGAGAGTGTAAAAGAAGTACGGCTATCAAGCGAATTAGCTAAATAGTAGGTTTTGATCATATAGAGCAAGACAATATTGTACTTGTCCATCATGCACGTTATCCCCCCGATTTACAGAAATTGCTACCCGCACACATGTATATTTAAGGTGATATTGTGGAACCTCAGCTGGTAGGCAATACTGTTGCTCCACTACTGCGTATTATAAATACAAATATTAAAGAGTATGGTGCTAGTAATGTGCATATCTTTGAAAATCCTCTTTATGTCCTCGTGCAACGTAAACAGTCTGATCAAATTGTTATTGATTTAAGATATAGCACGGGTAATCCACTTCATTTTTAATATGGCACTGTATGTGTAAAACTACATTTTCGTTATATGGTATTATAAAAATAAACTAGTGTGGGTATTAATAGCAGCAGAAATGCAGTGTGGGTGTATGAAATTAGAATTAGATCTATTTCCGGGTCTAACCGCTCAAGCGAGTATTATTGGTAATAAAACAGTGCCGTATAAACCTGTGGAGTCAATATATGATAATGCACCCATAGAGTTTGTAGTCCCAGGCCACGGTGATGATTGTATTGATTTACCACATACAATGCTACATATTACAGGTAAGATTACTAAAACTGACGGTTCTGATTTAACATCTGCCGATAAGAGAATTGGTCCTGTAAATGATTTTCTAAGTTCAATGTTCAGCGAAGTACAGATATATCTGAATAATGAACTAATTTCCTATTCCTCGCATACATATCCATTTCGATCATATATTAAAAACAACTACTGAATTATAATGCCAATGCAAAAACAACTCATCTTCAGAGCGCAATGTGGTTTAAAGATACTGCCGGTCATATGGACAGTGTGGGCGATAATAATAATCAGGGTTTTAAACAATGGTCACTTCTGACAGTGTTAACCCTTTGAATTACTGGCCTATATTCATGGTGATATTTTCAATCAGGAGAATTTTCTATTGAGTGGTGTACAGTTGCGTATTAAGCTAATTCCAGCCAAACGCGTATTTTGTCTAATGGGTGAGACTGGAGCTGAGGGGAAGTTGTAATTACAGATGCAACACTGTTTGTGAAAAAGGTTGATGTGTCACCCACGGTGAAAATAGCTCAAAATAAAGTATTACAAATTCCTAAATTTAGAGTAAAATACTTGATAACAAAGGTGCAGGGGAAGACAGAAACTTTACCGCAGGGCATTATGGACACCACTCTTCCAGATTTGTTTTCCGGCATAGTGCCTAAACCTATTATTATTGGATTTGTTACTATTACAGCTTTCAACGGTACATATCAGACAAATCCATTTAATTTTAAGCATTTCAGTATGTCATTCTTTATATGTCGACAGAACTCCTCTTCGATCTAAACCACTACAGCCAGATTTTGATAATAAGCTATATATACAAGCATATTCTACGTTATATACAGTTTCTGGTATTTATTATTCCAATCAAGGTTATGATATTTCACTTGCCGAATATCCTAATGGTTACACTCTACTAGTGTTTGATTTAACTCCTGATTCTACCGCCAGTGCAGCATTTCATACTAGTCCCCAACGAGAGGGAAGTGTACGATTAGAGGTTCAATCTAAGCAAGCACTACCGTCTCCTGTAAGAGCTGCTATTTACGGTGAATTCTCCTCAGAACTAGAAAGTGATTTCCAGAGAAAAATATGTATTACAAGTGTTAAATACCCTTGAACTTTGTGAGGCATTACAACAAAATTTGCCTAAAAATCATTTTATAGGTGTGTATGCTCCAGATAAACTACCTCCGTGTATTCATACATTTCCTGCAGCCATTATTATAAATACTGATCCTAGTAATAAGCCCGGTTAACATTGGGTTGCTGTTTATATTTCTAATTCAGGGCACGGTGGATATTTTGATAGCTATGGTCTTCCACCATATATACCGTATCATATCAAGTTTTTAAAACGAAACAGTATAATTTACACGTGGAATAATAGACGCATTCAAGGTGATTTATTTCAATTCTGTGTACACTATTGTTTTCTCTATTTAGCATGTCGTGCAACTGGCTATTCACTACATGACTTCTTAAATAAATTCTTAAGCGGTAACCCCCTGGGTACCATGAACCCTTTTAAAAGAGTAATTTGAAGGAAATTTGAGACTCTCAGTTAAATAGCTATTGCATCAACACTATTCATCCAAGAGTCATGGCTTATACCTCATTCTGTTCAGAGTATATGAATCATTCCAAAAGTGCTATGGATTTGCGCCCATGACGTATGCAAAAAGGGGAATTTTGAAGAATTTTGCGAAAATGCTCCCAAATTCCTTCTATCAACTTTGGTCCCCTCTGGAGCGGCCCCTGGTAATACCAAACAATCCAAATCTATTTCGAAAAATACTATAGGGTATAGGCAATGTGTGGCAAATTTGGTTTCGTTAGCTTTGATAGGTATGAGGAAAATGTTTTATACGAATGCTTTCTGTTTATACGAAACCCAACCTATGACCTTACCTATAAATAGGACATGATATAAACATTTATAAATGCAGTACTATTTATCCAGTTATCATGGTTCGTACGTGGAGACGGAAATTGGGGATAATTCGCAAAAAAATCATTCCAAAAAATCGGTATTGTGAAGTTCTGCACCCTCTGGAGTGGCCCCGGGTAAAAGAGAATCTAAAGATTTAAGTGGCCAAATCTATCCAGTTGTGATACTAAATGAAAACAATTAATCTAAACCTTTCTCAATAAAAACCCAATCACGACCTATGTTTATCACATCCTCATGCCACTGCATCCCATTACAATTTTCCGGTTTGTAAAAAGCATTTTGATTATTCTTCGTATCCCTTGCGCACATCATTTGCAGTTGCATGTGTTTAGTTAAAAGAAGGGAATAAAAAGAAGCTTTGTTACAATTTGTCGCTTGTAAGTATATTGTTAGAAATAGGTAACAGAATAAATATTAGTAATATAGCCTAGTGAACTTTAATTTTAGGAGATTCACTAAAGATATGTTATTTATTTACTTAATGACGTATCCAAAATTAATGATAACAAAATAATTGTTTATTTATTTTTACACACATAGAACTTGGCAAAGAATAACTAAGGATCCCAAACCAATTCCTTTGCAACATTCGTCGGAATCATTTTTCGCTTGTTTATTTATCAACAAACGCAACACAGTTTCCAATCAAACAGCAACTTGCCACATTTATTACTTACAGTGTAACGATTTTTTGATTAATTGTTTTCTCATTACAATCTCAAAGGTACAGTTTTGTCCACGTGCATAGGTGGATTTATGTATTGCATGGGGGCATTTCAGAAAGACTTTATATGTGTCATTCTAAAAGATAGCTTTTAAAGTAATTGCCCCCAGGGTCTCTCTCCTAAAACCGCCCATGGCCACGTGAATCTAACGTTAGCCAGATCTCTCTCTTACTCGGGGTGCTCAAGAGGACGCAAAACTTCACAATAGGAATTTTTGGAGAGAATGTTCGCGAATTATCCCCAATTTCTGTTTCCACGTACGAACCATGACAACCGGATTTATAGTACTGCGTTGATAAATGTTTTTATTATGTCCTATTTATAGGTAAGGTCATAGGTTCGGTTTCGTATATACAGATAGCATTCGTATAAAAGCATTTTCCTCATACCTATTGAAGCTAACGAAACCAAACTTGGCACACGCATTGCCTACACCCCATAGTATTACCTGGGGCCGCTCCAGAGGGGACCAAATTTGATAGAAAGGATTTTTGCTAAATATTTTCGCGAAATCCTTCTTATTTCTCTTTTCGCATACGTCATGGGGGCAAATGCATAGCACTTCTGAAATGCCTCATTTACTCTGAAAACAATGAGATATGAACCATGACTCTCCGATGAAGAGTTTTGATACAATAGCTATTTAACTGAGAGTCTCAAATCTCCTACAAATGACTTTATGGGCCTCGTTGTCCATGGCACCTAATGTTTTGCCCCTGAACGTGCCTGTCTTTAGACTGGACTATGTTTGATTCAGAAGTCCGTTTGACACGTTCATGTCCCTTCCTTGTGAGCATCCATATTACAGCATAGTCTATTATGCACAAAACATCGTTCAATCGTTTTCATAACTGTTGCTTTATGATAACTCTACACATTTTAACGTAACATTTTCCTCCCATGACTAACTACTATCGCGGTCTCGTTCTCCTACTTTTAAGGAAGTATCACCTAATTATTGAACTCAATAGTATACTATGGTCTTGACGACCATGGTCCATCCCCCTTGCTTCTTTTGCATCCATAAAGCTTAAATGCATAACGTTTGGCGGACCATGGTCTGCGTTCGGTTCCTCTAGACGTTGGTCATCTCGTCTGTCACTGAAGGTGCGACATTGTATTTTCGGGAAGCGGTAGTACCCATAACGTCTATCATGCTTCCCTTGGAGCGAATTCCTCGTGTCGTTAAAACTACCATCATATCTTTCCCTCCTCGGGGTTTCTGTCATCGTCGCTTCTTCCTTGATATTGACCTCATTTACCCCTACTCTCGGACTTCATTCCGCAGTGGGGTTCAGTACCTTGGTTCTTAATATACACCCTTTTGAACTCAACGGTGTCGTGAATCAATTCTAGCCTATGGCAATAATTCCAGCACGTCCGGGAATATCATATTCCTGACTGTCATCAATTGCCGTTGAAACGTCACCAGAAGTAATTGAATCAACGAATTGCATATTTGAACTTCGCTACTACGAGGATCAAGATCCTTGATTTTGCAAAAACGAGACGTTAGAACTGCTCCACCCCACCATTCTTTAAGATCAAATGGTATCGTTCTCAGTCTTCTTAATTTTGCGTACTTAAAATTACATGAATTATAAAGATTCAGAAACAATCACCGGAAAGTCATGTAGCTGTGGATGAGTTGGAAATTAGTTTGGAGCTACATTGGTAGAGAATTCTTCAATACGAATGGGAGGATTTCCATAAACATATCCTGAGTAACCCCAACCAAGTCTGCCTCTCTCTCAAATTATGCTAGGAATGATTCGATGGATAACATATGAACGACTTTAACTTTGATAAACATAACCTGACACGGGATGTAATGTATGGACTCTGGCGCTCTTCGTCCAGGACATCCCTACGACTGTGCGTTCTATCTTCTTGTTTCGATATATGAGACTTTCTAAATCGAGGGTCGGTAGCTTCGCACCGAGTAGACGCACCATTGCGATCAGAAAGTCAAGTATTAACATCTGAGGGCCACGATTTTAACCTCTTTCGTTCCTTCCGGCTGAACAGACGCGACCAATCGTACTCATCCAGATCACATCCAGTTGCTTCTCCATCTACGAACGACTGAAGTTGGTGGATGTTATTAGCGTGACAGAAATATCTCTTTTCGCCTTGGAATGTGAGGGCATTTGTACGTCCCGCACTGAGTCCATGCAAAAGGTTCTTCTTCATAATCGACACCTAATTCTCCTGACCGAATATGAGGTTTCAGATTTCTTTCATCTCATCAAAGTTCGCCATCATAACGTTGTGAATATATTCCTGAGCTTCCTCCAACTTCCCGTCTAGCTTAGATTGTTTTCCAGGTTCGAGGGCTTCAGTTCGTTCAGCTTCCGACGCCTCTACTTCCACCATCTTGTTTCGAATAATACCTTGTTTTATTTTCACATCATCAACTACCTTCCTTATACCCTCCATATCTTTCTCGACTTCGTCTCTTCAACCTTTAACTTGATCAGTCATCTTCTCAATATCGGCTTTCAAAATAGATGTGGACTCCTCACATTTCTTGTTAACTTCTCCTAACTCCCGCCTTGTTTTCTCTCCGATTTTGCTTCCCTCATCTTCCAGTTGTTTCCACACATCTCTTTTAGTTTCTTCCATACGCAACGTCATTTCACTTTTGGTTTCTTCTAATTATTGCTTTGTTTCCTGTATTATTTTGCTTCCCACGTCTTCCAGATGTTTATCCATATTTCTCCTGGATTCTTCTATATACACCTTCATCTGTCAATTGTACTTTTCCATGACATTCATAAGTGTCAGTTCCAAAGAACCCATTTTTATGTCGCTTCTCCTTTTTGTATTTTTCTCTCCCGTGAGTCTTTTGCGTTGGAACGACTTCTCCTTTCCTCTCTTGCTTAATTTCCTTCCTTTCACTGCGCGGTTCGACAGTTAACAAGCCTTGTAGCACGTCCTCAGAGCTCATTAAACTAACAGACCTATCGGTATTTATACGGTTCTTCTACTCACAGTTACTGAAAAGAAATAATGTACGAAACTGTCACTTCACTGGACCTCAGTGCCGTAGCCAAGAGGAGGGCACGTGCAACCCCTTACGAATCGGAATATTTTTTATTTGCCAGGCACATTGCATCTTTTCGAGCCATTCCTTAGTTTTTCGAAACAATCATACATTAACATTTACAGAATTTTCACATCTTTCTCTTGATTATTAATAAAGTATACATAACTTTCATTCTCTACCCTCTCTATTTATCAACTTAAAAATAGTAAAATCTTTTCTTTACAGTGAGCTGTAGGCAGTGCGAATTTGTATTATTTTCTTATCTTTTGTCCCGAAATGGAAGTCATAGTAATGTCTGACATTCAGTTCTAGTAATAGGTTCCTTCTTCACGGCTATATTGCGTGCCGGTATGTCGGAACGAGGGGGCTTTGACCACTAACCATTTGCGAGCAAGGCAATTATATATATTAAATATGTAAATAAGAAAGCTATTTTGACTTTGCTCCGAAAGCTACTCTCTATGTGGGAACTCCGTATGTAGCGAAAAGCTACTTCCTATAATGATGATGTGGCAGGAGTAAATATGATCAAAGCAGAATTCGAATTGTGTCAAAATAAGTGGGAAAATTAGCCTGCAAATGAGTGTCTTCGTACAGCTGTTGACGGCTTGATTCATTGCTCAGAAGAACAGTACCTGTCAAGCTGATGCAGATTCTTGTGACTATACCTGTAACAACGTGTACACCTTAAAGTTGCTTCCCAAGTTTGAGGATAATCAAATAGTATATTCGCTCGTTTGTGACAGAGGACAGATTAGCTGATCTGACACTCTTGTTAGTGAACAGTGACATTGAAATCAACGTAAAATATGTTCTCCGTCTGCTCGCCGGAGACAAACGTCGGGTCAAAATTGCGCTGTAAAAGTTGTCACAAAATCCAAGTTAAAAAGCAAATTACAAATAAAGGTACTGTGATTACAAATTACTGTGATTACGATTGTTGACTTATATCAGTTAGTTGTTAGGTGGGATTGCATCTTTGCTCCCATATGTAGATGATTATTAAATGAGTTCACAAAAGTTAGTCTATGAGAAAGGATCGCCTCTTCAGATATCTCGGATGAGGGCCTACGTTCCCCAGAAACGTTTCAAAGAAATTCTATATTACTCCTTAACATTTGGAAATTAAAAATAAAAGGTAAATTTTAGAGTAGTTCACATCCCTTCATGGTAGAGGTGGACGGTTCCTGCAAACGTAAACCGCGGTTTCGGTTTGACACTTGAATAGGTTTGGAACGGTTAACCAAGACCGAACCGTTTCCAAACCGAACCGAACATGTTTGGAGTCCAAACCGACTGATTCGGTTTAAACTACAAATCGAACTGAAACCGGTTAACTGGTTTTTGGAACACCCCTAGGATGGGTTTAATGCTTCATTCTAAGCGTAGCTTCCCCTGGAATAGCATCCACCCTTCAAGTAATTGCCCACCCTTCCAGGGTATCTTCTAAATCTTCTAAATTGGAACGACATGCATTATGTATTGCTTACAGAGTGAAACTGCTAATTCGGCCACTTTCATTCACCTACTATTACATTTTGAAAATCTCTGAATTAAATACATTCACAAACGTCTCGAAATGAAGCATTTCGTCTTCCATGATATACTACATTCTCAAGAATCCACTGTTCACCAGAACAACAGACACATATACCCTTATCTCAGCTTTTCGTTTTATACCAGTATACCATTACACAATATCATCCATACCTTATGCTTGTTTCAGCACAAAGCATATCAGATTTACCTCATTATCCTGCAGCTACATACGTTGCACAGTGATCATAAATGTACTCACGTGTCGATCATTTTGTCCAGAGTTGCTTCTGGGCAGGAAGACAATTATTCGTCTATACATGTAATGCACCTCATATTCATCACTCATCCTATAATAATTAAATGATCCTACCTGAAAAGTAGAAGTATGATTATGACCAAAGCTGATAATGGGAAATGATAAATAAATGATTTGAATAAATAAATGAAGTATTGCTATACTTTAACACACAAATCTTTGTAACTACCTGTCTCCCAGTAACGTAAAATCTCTTCCCTAAACACCAGTAGCACACAAACGTATTTTGAACGTTAATTCTTGGGTTGTTTGGCATGATTAACCGTTGTTGGTTGAAAAGGTAACTTTAAATTTAAATCACATTTCAACAAAGACTTGATATTATTGATAAGATGATAGTTCGATGTGGATTCAACTATTATTTTCAACTATGGTATAGATATGTTTTCATGGAATTCATTCTAATTTAGTGGAACGAAATTTGTAATTAAAATATAATAGAATGCCATTAACTATTATTTTGTGTGTTGAAATGCATTTTGACAAGTATTTTGCATGTTGAAAACACTTTCAATTTTCTACCGGAACGGAAATTTCATTTCGTTGATAGGACTTCAATTATGATGTGGGTCAACTATGTCCTAGATTGTCCCTTACATGCATCGTTTCAAGTTAATTGCATAGAAAGTTTGCTTAAAACAGATAGAGAATAAAATAAAATAAACTACGTTTCTCATGCTCTCATGTGCATGTTGAAAACAGATTAAATTTTAAACTATATTTCAACGAACATGTAATTTCGTTACTAGGGCGTTAATGTAAAGTGTTTACAAATTTCCTTTATATGCTTATAGAAGAGTTCAACTGGCTGTATAATTCAGCCAATATTGTCAGAGTAATGAAATAGCGACCCTTAAGATAGGCAGATAATATTTCTACAGTGGGGAAAATAAATATTATCTTCCATGGTTGTTGGGAACTCGGAGGGAAAAATTACATAGAGAAGACTTAGGCGCCCGTGGTAAGAAACTATTATATAATATCTTCGAGAAGTTGGTGTTCGTAATGAAAACTAACCTGATCCTAGCCAGGAAAAATTCCATGAGCAAATGCTTCTTACTGCTGCTCTTAACGTCCGAGCTCTGTTGGCCATAGAGTTATTCAGTTTCTAAAAAAAAATCCAGAGTAACGAAGTAACCATTATATGCACATACACACATCTTCTGATTACAGTTGAGATGATATTACCTAAACTTTCGAAAATGATAAACAAGGCTACTTTTAATGAGTTATCCTCTTTATAAGGTCAAGCAGATTGCCGTTTCCATGAAACCATAATAACAAAACTCAATTATGAAACCATAATAACAAAAACATTAGAATGGTGCGAGCTGTTGCAATCCAATTTGATCATGACGATAAACAGTATTAATGTCAAGGAATATATTTTAGTAATATTAAATACTTGTAAGCTTTATTTCATATGGTGCATTTTATTAACTATCACTCCGGACCGTCAGAACTATCAGTGGAATGCCGTTAAACCCTTAGTTAAAGCTCTGTGGTTCATAATGCTAGATTTTTCCATACCTAATTTTGTTAATGGTGTATTAAAATATTAAAACCTGAGATCAATGGCACATTTAATAATATACGTTCCAAAGCTGTTATTTAATTTCTAATTTGTAGATCGTGCCGAGATTCATAAAAATATAAATATAGCACTTTCTGACAATATTAATTGTTATTAATTGTTACCCGTGTTAGTTATGGGCTGTTACCTGCATTTGTTATGAGCTGTTAGCAGCATTATCTATGGGCTGTTACCCGCTTTAACCATGTTTAACCTTACTAGACTTGATGATGACCCTTTAAGTACATTTGATAAACCATGATGTTTCAATGGTTTGTTTTCAATTAGACTCCACTTCGAGATTCCACAATATATTCTATCAAAATGAAGTTATCGGTAAATTAGCTTTGATGATAAGAAATAAAGATTGACGATTGATAAAGAACAAATATAAAAATAACACATGTTGAAATCATGTTAGTATTAATAGAGTATATTAAGTTTCATTAAGAAGAACTCTGTAGATTTTTGAACAACTTGAAGTTCACTTGGGGTAAAATGATTATCTCAGTGTTTTCCTTTCTGTAATACTTATGCTACTTGGCAGCATAGTATTGCACTACTTAATACGATAGAAGAGGGTGTAGTGTTGTGTTCCCTACCGACATTGCGCCAATATGCTAGTTTTTTTCTATATGTAATTTTATTCATAGCATATTAAAATGTTAAAAACTAAGTTCAATGGCATATCTAATAGTATAAGTTTCAAAGCTGTTAGTGAATTTTATATTTGTATGTCTTGTTGAGATTCATAAAAATAGAATTAAAGCATTTCGTCACAATATTAACTGTTCAAGAAGATACAGATTTATAATTTGTTGAGATACAAAATACCGAAAACACAGCACAAAGATCTTTAGAAGAGAATCCATTTGTTATGGATATAAAACATTAGAAAACATCTTAAGTGCATTCATACACTCGGTAACACCATTTATAAAGAAAAAGTTGTAAGAGAAACGATCGTATAGGTTCATATATATAAAACGAGTCAATCATATAGCAAAAATTAGGCAATAAGAAAGGTTATTACATGTTTGTTTTATAATAACCAAGATAATGAAAAGCCAATGAAACGTTAGTGTAAAAAAGTAAAGAAAACAAGACATTCAAAAGTCAGTTTGTAACTCGTTCATGTAACTATAATCTAAACCTAACTTTAATGTTTTTATTGAGTTTGTTTATAGGTACCAGATGATAAATAAATTACTGACTTCTGAAATAAAAACATAGTTGGAAAAACCTCAATCAGCATGCATTTGAATAATAATAATTCCCATTGCCTACTTGACACATAATACCGATATATTCAAACTTTTTGATCTGTAGTTTGCATATTGTCACGCTCAGGAGCTCTAGTTTGTAGTAGCACCCTAGGTTCCATTATTCACTCAAAGGCTGATAAATGTTTTTGTTTTTACAACTATCGCAATTGTTTCAAGCCAGACAATACAAGTAATGTTATAGTTCCTGGCATTGAGTTATTGATGGAAATATACCAGATACTTGCAATTTCTTTAGTTAATTGTATTGTATGTTCAGTTTTATTGGCATACAGTATACTTTACAATCTTTTGAAACATTTTCTTGCAAAGAATTAAAATATACAGATAATAAATTTACCACTGATGCAAAAACATAAAAGTAGCATGATATTTTCCTTCGTCCTTTTTTAATTTTTTAGCTTGCAGTTATGTTTATATCTAGTGTTAGAATGATTAGAAATAAATATTAGTGCAGTATTGACAATAAATGTTTAATCCAAGTTGATGAAAGCATATTTTCGGGTTGGTCAATTTAACCCATACCGCACTAATTATGTGAGTATTTCCTACTACACTACTTAAGGGTTTCAGAAAACATTCATCTCTGAAACGGAATTCGAACCCACAACCTCATGAACGGCACTTCCACAGCCCTAACCAACACGGCTACCGAAATCGACCGATAATAATATGAATACTAGTAATAGTGTAAGTACAGTAGTAGTAGTGGATGTAATAGTATAAGTAGTGCATTGCTAGTAAAGGTAAGGTATTGTAATACAACTACTATGAACATCATTGTTAGTAGTTATTGAATTGGAAGTAATTGTAGCAGCAAAAACAGCAGAAGCAAATGTAGTTCTTGCTAGAATAGAGGAAGTGTTAGAAGCAATAGTATTAATAGTAGAAGAAGTAATAATAAAACAAGATATGATTTTTAAAGCTTCTCTCTCTGTCCCTTGAACTCCACGATACTTTATTTGGTATCCAATATATATATGAAATGATAATAAACAGTAAACTACAGGGAAAGAAAACTAATAATTTTGCAAAGAGTTACATTGGTCCACAAAACGAAATGTTGAGAGATGAAAAAAAATCTACATAAATATGTAGCTTTAAAAATAGTAGTCGTTTAGTAACACATATAGCTTTTCTTGCAATATATAGAAAAATAATACAGAAACACGGTACGGTACTTGTACTACTTGCTTGATAGAACTAAAATTAAGTTTTTGGAGCCTAATACTGTAGCAGTTGAAAATTAGTGTAACTATCTTTCGTGTTTCATGTGTAATGGTTCTTTTGTTTACTTTGGAGAGCTACTGTAGATCAGAGATAGAGCAATATAATAGTCTTTGTGGTAGAGCTTTTGGTACGTCTTCTGACATTCCTAAAGAAATAATATAACCAAGGCATCCTATCCTGAAAACAAAATTTAATGTTTTATAACTGGTCATCTCGAGCTCCTAACCTCAATCCTAGAAATTCCTAAAGAGAATACTTCATTAGTCTTGGTGTAAGGATACCATAATATTTCCAATGCTGAATGGATTTCGAGAAACGATTTCTTTTCAATATTTTTTTTAGCAAATAATAATAAAAACAATAACAATTAAATAAGTAATACAATAACAAGTTATCTTGAGAGTTTCGGAATTGTGTTGACTTTGAAACTTTCACAAATATACAATAGGGCGACTTCGTGAGGCGAAGCTATCAATCCATTTCCCAAATATAAATTAAAATGAACTTCTTGAGGCGAAGCTTTCAATCCATATAATGGAGTTTATAAAAGGGGGAGTTACATTAGTGAACTTTTCTAGCTTTAAATATAGATACAAATGATACATACAGTATTTCTGATTAATTGACAATACCCAATTTGGAGATTACTCTATCTGTTAAGCTATAACTTAAATTACTAAACACAGAATAAGATAATGGGGATCGATCGGATTCATTTAACAGAGAGAGAGAGAGAGAGAGAGAGAGAGAGAGAATGAGAGAAGTAAAATTAAACAAGAGTAATCAAATCATTTCCCATAGCGAAAGTCATCTTAGTGTGTATCAGTCTCATAGCAAGAAGTTCCATTGTCACTTTTCTTGTAAGCAGGCCGTTATATTCCGTATGACCTGTGACCAAAACAACTTTGCTGTGCAATTATTTCGTA
>JAGDQP010000095.1:84523-127444 GCA_022664845.1 Lepisma saccharinum
CAGAACTTCCCTCTAACTTCTTCCCGTATCGTTAATGCATTTTCTATAACTACTTCAAGTATTTTCTTCTTAAAGATAGGCAATGTCAAACTAATATTATTTCTTAATGCAAAGTGGTATGGAAACATAATTGCTGAAGAGATTCTGAATTAATTTAAGCAAACAAATACTACTACTCTATATCAATCTCGCTAACGGGGATTATAGAAAAACATTATTCTAAATATTGTAAGTCTACTAAGTAAATTGAAATAGATCTGACCTTATTGTATCGATGTTCGTCGTTCTTCTTCAAATCACACACTGACTTAACAAGACAAATACGAATAGCATTTTAAGTACTTTCTGATTGACGTAGTTTCTTCTGAAAATTTCGACGTGACGTTAATTGTTGCGTTACCTTCAGAAAATTAGTGGTTGCACGTGTTGTTTGTTTCAAGACAAATTACGTCTTTTAATATTTTAGGGAAAGCAAGGGATCTTGCGGTTAGAAATTAAGGATAGAAGAGTCCATCTTTTCTGTTGATCAATTCTGAAAGGATAACATTCCGGATCCAACCAACTTTTCGTGGTTTTCAAAATTCTGTTGTTACACTAACAATATATAGTCAGTCTCTTTAATAATTGCCAAAATAGCTTTTCAATCAATTCCACAAAATCCTGTTGAGTGGCATGATTTCATTATAATGCGATTCATTTTTAAGTCAGAATTAATATTCATATGCGCTCCGCTGTCTCACATCCTTTCTTACAACCATAGACTGTCACCATTAAAAAATAAGGAAAATAGGTTGGGATTTTGAATAAGTTATTAAAGGGAAATGTATAGAGAGAATAAATTGAATATTCTGAAACAGATTATTTAATTTATCTGCCACAATACTAAATACTTAAATGAAAAGAGTCGGTTACTATATACTGAATCTTAGCCAGTTTAAAATGGAAAGAAATGGTATCTTGGTGAAGCCGTCCATGTTGCTCGCTACCGACTTCACCGAAATTGATAGAAAAAATCGAAGTGAAGATGTAGAAATTTAAGCTCAAATAACGTCCACTATCCCATTGCTTTTTAAAAAGTCCAAAATGTAACTACACCTCTGTAGCTATGGGAATAGCGAAATGCATTTTTTGTTGTTGTTGTTTTACCAATTATGTAAATATATTGGAACAAGGAGACTCAATTTTTCTCCGATTCATGACCACCTAGAGGACAGTCAAAATGCAACTTTTACGTCTTTTACAAATCCCATTTAATTGTTCTACTTTGAGCTATTTTTTGACAAAGTACCACATAAGAAGAACATCTGTTGGGTAACATACTGTCGAGACATCATTCATTAGTGTCCAATAAATCTGAAAACATGGTCAATTCATTCTACGAATACGAAACGAAACATAAACACATACAATAACACACACTGAAGGGAACATACCACAATATAGCAAGTGCAATACCATATATGTGTCTTTTAAGTGTTCAAGAGCACATGAAGGAAACTGTAATTCATTAAAACGCTCTCATTCATAATGACAGACGTAAATAAAATTGTAACTACAGCTGTGCTGTGAAGCGTGAATTGAAGGCAACAACGCGGCCCTTACGTACCTTAGATGAGTTTATAATAAAGAGCAAGCTACACTCATTTCTCACAAACCAGCAGAAAATGCATAAAAGTCGCAAAAAATCCGTCGCTAGAAAAACAAACAAATATACCTCAATTTCTTAACTTATCAGAAGCGTTTAAAATTAGAGCAAAGCCTTAGCATATAGACGTGTAGATGTTTGCCATAACTCAATTTTCTAACGTTTTAAATGTGCCATTTTTGTAAATTGACAAATTGTAAGCATTTCAAGAAGTTTTCATGCTACCGAATATTTGTAAACCAAATATTTACAAATACCAAGTATTTGTAAACGAATTTTGAGCTTCATACAAGTGCAATACAGACAAGGTATATCTTTATTTTTAGTTTGCGTATCACAGAAAATAAAAAAAGGTTCATTAATGAGTGTCATAACGGAAGCTATAACTGCTACTGGAAAGTTACTTGTATTGCAGATTTGAAATCAACATACCAGTTTCAGTCAATTTCACCGTTCACTTTTTATTTGTAGACTACTGTCTTTTATCGAAACCCAACATGTATGACTTAAATTTATAAAATACTTACAACGTCCGAATTTTATTTTAATCCGATTTGTATATTTTGTGCGGAAACACCTTTCCACTGGTATATAATCAAGCTTCGTTTTTTTATTTTAATACTATGTTATGGAAATGACACCACTCCATGCATACGACACATTATATATTTCTGTTTTTGCTTGACTAATTATCACTAACTGGAAAAATATTTCATTATCATCATCGACGAGATTCCTTCAAATTATTAATAAAGACATTTTTGTAATTTTCAGGTTTGTTTTTCTCAAATGGAGAGACATGGAAAACCAATCGAATAGCATGTTTAAAGTATCTTAAAGATCTGGGATTTGGAAAATCAAGTATGGAGATCAGTATGAAAGAAGAAGCTAAACAATTGATTTTGCATCTACAGAAACGCAACACAATTTCAGAAGGAAAGGGAATTGTAATACACAATACATTCATGATACCAGTTTTAAATATTATCTGGCACTTAATTACTAGTACTCGCTTCGACTACGACGATTCAAGATTGTTCAAATTTAAAGAAATTCAACATCAATTGCAGTATAATTTGAGAAAAGGATTTATCGTCCTTCTTTGTGCTCCTCTGAAATATATTTTGTTTCCATTATCTACCTATCGCAAAGCATTAACTCTGATAGACGAATATAATTCTTACATGGATGTAAGTAAAGTAAAATTTAAATTACATTATGTTGTAACTTTTCTTTTTCATCATGTTGGTCGGCGTAATAGTAATAAGAAAAACGAGAGTTAGCTATAAGGAAGTAAAATTTCATAAAAATAATGTTTCAAATATCGTGGGCTTACAAGTGAAACAAACTAAGTCAGAAAGCATAGTTTGAGAAATCAAATGAAACAGAATTGTAATTTAGCAACTCATAAATATCATAGGAAAAAATTATATCAGAATTCTATTTTCATTTTTTCCAAGTATCTATCATTTATACAATATTATTTTTATGATATTTATATTCTAAGAAAATTAATAACATTGAAAAATAAAGAAGGTGTGTCAATTAATCTATTTCTCAACTTGCTAATAATCATACATTTATTGACGATTAAATCTAACGTTCTTCACCAATCGAAAAAGACGCATCTTAATTCCAGAAAACCACATTAACTTAAAATCACATTTTTTATGTAATATGTTTCACTTGTACGTCGACAACATATTATATTTATCTGGAGAGTTCTACTAAGAGAGACGTGAAAAAATAGGTAATACTTCAATGTAGATGCTTATTACGTATTCGAGTCATAGTTCATTATTCACTCGATTTGAGTCGAGTCGATTATCGGCATATTCTTGATTCAAGTCACTGGTCAGTATCTAACTTAGTCTAGTTGAGTTGATGCATAATAAAACTAGATTCGAATCGAGTGACTACTTAGTACAGTAAAGTCGAGTCGGAAATAAGAGAACTCGAGTAGAGTCGGTGCTAAAAAAGAAACTGGAGTTGAGAGGCCGGTTGAGGTAGTGGCAAGATTGAGATTGGAGCCCGAGGGCTAGTGTCGTGACTGAGAAGGCTTGAAGTACTACGCTGAGAATTTTTATAATAGTGTATTTCATTTTAATTCATCTTGATAGCATTATTTTAATTTTATTCGATTCATTAATATCACTATTGCCAATTACAGACAAATAAACAGGAGCTGAGAGTATAAACAAATAAGATAAATGAAAAAGTATATCGAGTTTCTTTAAGTTACTTGGAAATTAACTCCTATCAGTTAAATACAATCAAATAATCAAATTCTGCCGATAAGTTTAAACATTCATATTTATTTGCCGAAATTGATGATAGTAATTAATTTGTGTATCTTAGGGGAGAAAGAAATAGAATTATATGTATTATCAACATTATGTACTCAATAATATTTCAAATATTTACTTGCAATTATTGAATTTAGATTACTTTCATTTTTATCAGTTTCAGAAAGCATTTTAATATTTGTTTTTGTTTTAAATAAAATGACTTAAATGAACGTTGTTACATGCGTGACCAGTAAGGTACATATCCAGATATTGTAGTATCCAATTTAATTAATCTGAAATACAAAATCCGATTATTCGAATAATTTTGTTATTCGACTAATATTCAAAAAACAGTTAATGCAACAATTTCGCTAATATTGAATAAATGAATCTTCTGGTGTTAAAAGGAATTATGTCCATTCTATTCATTTTTAGTTTTACTTCTTGAATCTGTGCAAAAGTTATATTTCATCGAGCTACGTTAAAAGGGACCATTGACCCTTCGTTCATAGAAATTCTGTACAATAATATTTTCAGTTTTAGAATGTACTAAGCCATTGAGAAACTACCTGGAGTAATGTTTTGTTTCATTAATGAACGCGTTGTCTAAATTTAGTATAGATGTTGTCAGGGTTTAGGCCTTATACCCATGTTCTCGTGGTTCTTTCGATAATGCAGTGCTGAAGCTAACACAATAAATAATCCTCATTATATTCCCCCAATTTCTGCGCTAAATTTATTATTTTCTACCTGGGAAACTCATCAGTTTAACATTATTTAAGCACATTCAGCTCAGCGCTCAGAGGATACAAGATTTACAAAAAAAAACAAAAAAAAAACACTGTACTGCTGAACAAGACTATATTATTCGTAAAAAAATATAAATTACATGTAACGTTTCGACCTTCTAGCCAAGATCCTCATCAGACATACACTGAGTCTGTACAAAAAATTTCACACATATAAATACAAGCCCAATAATCTACCTGCTCCCTCATTGGCCGAAACAAGGAGTCAATCAGGGACGCCCGATCAAACAGCCTCCCCATTGGCTGGAACAATCAGTCAATCAGAGACGCCATAAAACATCCCATGTTAACAAAAAGAGAATCAACATGAAGCAAACTTAGAGGCCCCTAACACCTCAATTAACATACATATCTCTGTGTTTGTCAACAATAATCTTCCATTCTTTATTAATGCTAAAACCTTTGGTCCAGTTCATTAAGTTCTTATCTTCTTCTTTTTCTATCCACCAGGCCTCCTTTATTTTCTAGGCCACATACTATCTTCATGTTCTAACACAATCACTTTTTCCCAGTCCACATTATGTCCTTTTTCATTTACATGTTTGAATATAGTATTACTCTCTCTACCATATTTCACATCGCTTTTATGTTGTTTAATTCTTTCTTTCAACAATTTACCCGTCTATCCAATATACTTCATATCACAATCCTCACAGTTAATACAATAAATGAAACCTTTCTGCTCCTTCTTCCCTTTATCCTTTCCTTTACTTCTGACCAAATCCAACAACTTTCTACTGCCTTTTCTGTACACTCTTACACCCTGCTTTCTTAACATCTTTTTAATAATCTCTGTGTCCTCTCCTAACCCTATAATGCCTTTCCATACCACCTCTTTTCCTTCCTCCTCTCCTTCTCTTCCCCTAGAAACCACAGATGCCTTTAAGATATCCCTTTTACTATACCCATTCTCATATAGCTGTTCCTTAAAAACTTTTACATTCTTTTCTACATTTTTTGCTACAAATCCTACTAATTCTTGTCAACATATTTCTTATAAAATTTGCTTTGGTGCTTTTATCTACATTACGTTTCTTATTACAATAAATACCAGCATTGCATTATTTTTGATACCATTGAGTTTTAAGTCTCCTCCCTTCTTTACTCATTAAAATATCAAGATAACATAAGTTACCTCCCTTCTCTATCTCCAGCTCTAACTCTATTCCTTTTTCTTTATCCTCAATGCCTTCTACAAACACTATCAATTCTTCTTTAGAGCCTTCCCATATCCCAAAACAATCATCAGCGTATCTACATAAATACTTAATCTTCCCTTTTCCCTTCTCTACCACCTTCCTCTCCCATACATTCATAATGATATCAGATAACACAGGACTAATCTTAGACCCTATACTTAAACCTTCCTTAATTCTATATATGTCATTCTTCAATTTGCAAAAACCAAAATCCCAAATTAAGTTGAGAGCTTTCCTACCTTTCTCCCATTTCCAACCTTTCACCCCTTCTTCCCCCATGGCACCCTTAACAATATAAAGTATAGCAGCCCTCTTTAAACTTGGAAACATAGCTTTAACATCGAAACTAAATAAAATACACTCATTTTAAATTACAACTTTACTTGTGTAGTCAATTACCTCTCTATAATCTTTCACTGCCAATGTTTCTTGTCTGTCCCTCACCCACTCTAACACTGTTTTCAATTCACTTTCCAGTGGTTCAAAATAATTGTTCTTACAATCCATCACTGGTCTTAACTTCACTTCCTTTTTGTGTATTTTTGGAAAGCCTTTTAACACCGGCACTCTTCCATCTTCATTTAACCACTTCTTTAGTCCCTTCTTCTTACTTACTTCCTTTATCTCTTGTATGACCTCTTCTTTCTTCTTATCCACTAACTCATACTGACCATCGACTAACTCCTTAACCTTGTCATCATACCACACTTTATCCATGACCACTGTTGCCCCTCCTTTATCAGCTCTCTCTATCACTATGTCCTTCCTTTTCTTAATTTTCTCATAATCTCTTCTTTCTTCTTTCATTAAATTCGTAGTTCTTCTGTGAACTTCCTTCTTTACCAACGACATAGCCTTCCTTCTCAATCTATCTCTTTTTCCTTCCTCTTTAACCTCCATCAACGCCTCCTTTATAGAATACACCATGTCATCAACTCTTATATCCCTGTCCTTCACTTTAAACTTACAACCTAAAGAAAGAAAACTCTTCTCTTCTTCTGACACTTGTATGTCCCCTATCACCACTACTCTTTCTTTCTTCTTCTTATCACTCAACCCCAATGCCATTAGTTTCTTTCCAAGCCTCTGTTCTACTTTACTACTGAAAGACACTTCCCATTGTCTCAAATATTTCACTAACCAGCCTTTCACAAATATCGATGCTAAATCTAAACATTTTACTTGTAATATCTGTGTGAATTTCTTACTCACGTTAAGCCTCTTCTTCAAACCAACTGCCATACTCCTCACGTTTTCCATTTCTGCTCTCCTTATAAGCGTCCTTAATCTAGCTGACTGTCCCTTTATTCTCTTCATCTGGATTCTCATGCTTCTGGGTATAATTTTCTCTTCCCTACACTTCTGCAAAAAAATCACTTGCTGCTCCATGTTGATTTCTTTTCTTCTATTGTTCTTCCACTTCTCCACAGCCCTTTTCAGCTTTGGGCCCATTTCAAACTGACAACAAAACATAGTTGCACGTGTTGCAATTAAGAACAAAAAACACTGAACTGCTGAACAAGACTATATTATTCGTAAAAAAATAAATTACATGTAACGTTTCGACCTTCTAGCCAAGATCCTCATCAGACATACACTGAGTCTGTACAAAAAATTTCACACATACATGTAAATGAAAAAGGACATAATGTGGACTGGGAAAAAGTGATTGTATTAGAACATGAAGATAGTATGTGGCCTAGAAAATGGAAGGAGGCCTGGTGGATAGAAAAAGAAGAAGATAAGAACTTAATGAACTGGACCAAAGGTTTTAGCATTAATAAAGAATGGAAGATTATTGTTGACAAACACAGAGATATGTATGTTAATTGAGGTGTTAGGGGGCTCTAGGTTTCCTTCATGTTGATTCTCTTTTTGTTAACATGGGATGTTTTATGGCGTCTCTGATTGACTGATTGTTCCAGCCAATGGGGAGGCTGTTTGATCGGGCGTCCCTGATTGACTCCTTGTTTCGGCCAATGAGGGAGCAGGTAGATTATTGGGCTTGTATTTATATGTGTGAAATTTTTTGTACAGACTCAGTGTATGTCTGATGAGGATCTTGGCTAGAAGGTCGAAACGTTACATGTAATTTATTTTTTACGAATAATATAGTCTTGTTCAGCAGTTCAGTGTTTTTGATCTTAATTGCAAGACGTGCAACTATGTTTTGTTGTCAGTTACAAAAAGACTATCAATATTACACACCTGATTCAAAAACTACTTTTATGATGAAATATGTGTATCTTGTCTAAAAGAGTAAAACATGGTCAAGAATGTAGAAATATTGAAACTGAAATATATATTTAGCTACAAAACACAAATAAGATAACTTAGTTATAATTATGGAAATATCTTAAACACAGTTGTAATGGTTTTTGAAGTGTTCATTTTTGAACAAAGAATACGCAATTGCATACGTATTAACATAATTTCATTATCATTGCTTCCACTATCATTGAATACTAAGTTAAAAGTAACTACATCCATTTTGACATTTCGCCATAAATTACAAAACTTTGAGGTTTGAATACTTTCATGGAACATCGTCCAAGTGTCCGAATCCGATTTTAATGTAATTTTATTTGCTGATAGAGGGCATGTATGCATTATGTCTGATAACAGAAATTGTTGCCATGGTGCATGTTTTTTAAAGTTATTGAATGTTGAAGAGTTGTGATGTAGTTATTTACAGGGTAAGACCAAAGTCCATTAACACCCTTTGTAAACTGCGAGTGAATGATAAAAAATGAACAACCATGTGGGTACATATTACGCCTAGGGGAAACAAATATAAAAGAAAACGAAAGACGGTTAAATTTGACAACAAACATAGCTCTTCTTCGTCCTTCTTGAAATTACTCACCCAACCAAGCAGATAAAGATGAATACCGACTTGAATACAGAATCCTATAAATTAGATGAAAAGTTATATGAATCCTTTATTAGAACATCTAATGTCAATAGCAGATGCAGCCATTGAAGAAGATGAACTACCCAGAAAAGAGAGGAGAAAACGAAGGAAGAAAATTATACATCAGACTACATTATGCGCTCATCGAGAACATAAAGTCGGATCAACTGTAGCACCTGCCCACACGTCACGCAGAGAATGATGTAGGCTCTCAATGAGTTGAAGTATGAAACCCTTCCTCACCTGCCGTATTACACCAATCTGTCTCCCACTCACTACCACCTCTTCCGGCATCTAGATCACTTCTTAGCATGGATGATTGCGCGGTACAGCATGCAATTGATTATTTCTTCGTATCTCAAACTCCAGGTGTCTTTCGCCTGATTACAAAGGTTTCCTGATTGAATATGTGACTAGTTATTACAATTTTACGGTTTGGCGTCTGATTAATTACTATTCTTTATTTATTTTTAAAACAGAACTTTTACATACGACTCTTCGTCAAATAACGTATGGTGTGTTATTACGCCTCACGAAATATGATTATAATACCTCATGAACAAATAAACCATATTATTAAAACCAAACTAAGGCAAATCTCTGCAATTACGAGCTATTCGGTTGGTGCAAATAATTTGTATAGGCCTATAGTGTAAAAGTTCTCTTTCATATTTTCATTGGATATGATTATCTTGGCTTCTTTAAAGTAGTGATGTGTTGTTTTCGTGCCAGTTTCATCATTATTGTATTTTTTCTTTAAATTTGTAACATTTTGTAATATTTTCCTAAGGGTCATTGTATTCCGTTCTTCATTTTATGTTCTAAATTCGAAGCTAGCTTTTCCTCAACCTTGTTTACAGCTTTTAGTTTTAATTCTATGCATTTATAATGTAGCCTTCATTTACTAAGGCAGTACTGCCGTCTTTCCGAAACTAGTTTTGGTTTTGTTTGTAACGTTCCCGATCTGACCAAAACGACCCGTTTTATTCTATATAGTCCCTCTGGCTTTTGGTTGGTATTTTTCTGAAAGAAAATTTTTATTAGTAGGTACATATCGTACGTCAAGACAATATAATAATAATAATAATTTGCACGTGTGTATATGTATGGAGTAGACCTATCTGAAGATTTACTTCGGGATGTATGTGAGGATATATTCAAAGGAGGGAACCAATAAAGAAAACAGAAGAAATCAAGAGAATCTATTTATTTCCAAAAATGTCTATTTGAAAGTATTCTTGGAACCAATCTGAACCGAAGCTCAAGTACAAATATCAATATAACGCTGCTTAAGCGCTTATATACCCTACTTCGGATGTTCGTTGGTTTCCGCTAGGACAATATAGTCCTGAACATTTATTTGGACGAATAGAAGTTTTACATTATCATAATAAATATTCTTGCGCCTTGTGGACAGTCTTTTTAACACACACACATAAATATTTCGAAGTTCTATACTTAATATAAAATATTTTGTTTTTCAATATTTGAATCTTTATAGTCTATAAACCTTATGCCCAGCTTAATTAATCCTTTATTCTTATTCTCTCATCAATATACATTTTCTAGTCATTCTAAACATTCTACTACAGGATATTTACAATATATATATAAAATAAAAAACTGTGTAAAATGCAGAAATCCAGGTCAAGATGGAACCTTTAACTTTTAGAACGATGCTTGTTTTAGCAATATTATTATATAATTAATTAAAGATTTTATATTTTTTGGCTGGATAAAACAATAAGCTTTATAATGTAATAGTCCGTCATGCAAAGCGCAAATGACGTTACATATTGCACGTTATATTGATGCAGTGATACATTAGTACTAATAGCTGTATTCGATAATATTATGGTTATTTCTTTGTATTGAAATGCATTTCGGAGTTCTTGTCTCGAGTTAATTTTTATTGGCTTGACAGTCTGTTGTATGAGGCCTCTAGGGTCTCGTCTTATCTTTCATCGCAGTTTTCTATAAATAGTAAGTAATGTATTTGGCTATGAACCATTGTAAATGGTCGTTCGCTTGAAACATTGTTCCCATCTCTTCATGTAGACGGACGTATTCTCTGGTTATATAGTTTTATGTTAGAAAATGTGTTTTACGGTCAAAAATGTAAGTTCAATCAATAAATCCCACACTTTGTAAATTATATCATTACGCTTCCTTACTATTTAACTGCAAATAAAGTTTCTTCCTTTGTATAGTGCTGCTAAACATATCCCATCTTTCTAATTCTTTAATTCCAATATCCTATAACATCTTTATATCATACATATTGTGACACCATTTCAATGTCGGATCCTGGCTATCTTGCATTTCTTTGTTTTCGTCATCTGCTTCTCCTATTTCTTTCTTAATGTTTCTTTGATGTACGTTGTATTGTTATATAATCCATTATGTGATATCCTTTTAACCGTTCCATGAATGCGCTGATTAACTGATGAGTATTAAATGTAGAATTCTTTGTCTAATTCATGTTTTCATTTTGAATTTCGTTACGCAACATACGTCTCACTTCAAAATTAAAGTATAATAAAACGTTTAGATGAAAAGAAAAATATTACGTTATTTTCTTTGAACATAAAATATTGAATGTGCTTACATTAAAACAATGAATCTATAAAGAGGAAAATTGTTTATTTACAACACAAAGTATTATGCATTTTATAGTAAGTCTTTTGATGTTACTATTGGTAAGTGCATATTAATATTTAAGTAGAATTATATGTAAAGATAGGAAGTTTTCGCATCAGGTTTTATTAATATTAAAACTTATTGTATGTTTCAAGCGTTCTGGTTCAACTGTGTTACAGCGCCCTACAAGCAGGTTTAGTCACCGCAAGAAATCAATCCAAAGTTACCAGATTTGAAATAATTATGTTTTCACCTAAAAAGACTCGTGCTGCTTGTTTATGTCCCGTTATTTAAAATATTTACTTTAGTGGAATGTCTGACGTTGTGCTCTCTAGCAACGCTTAAATTATCCACCAATATTTTTTTTTTTACTTCAAAAGTAAGATGCATAATACCTAGTTTCTGAATTAAGTTCTGAGAAGGGCTCTGTAAATTTAGCCCTATAGCGTATTTTACTTTCATAATGATTATTTGTACTTAAATTTACTTCTTTCTCCTTTTCAGGAACAGATAGAAAATCACAGAAATACGTTGGACAAGAAAAAACCAAGAGATTTGATTGATAGTCTATTAATTGAAAGTAAAAATGGGACTTGTTTTCTTGCATCAGGTACTCATTCAGTGGCACTGATATTACAGTAATGTTTTAATAAATATTTTAATTATATAGTTAGTTATAATGAATAGAAGTAGGCGACCGCTAAGCTAACACTCTACTTTGATGATAGTGTCTCTTCAATTTCGAAAGTTTCTGTTTTTACAGTCTTTTGCTTCTATTTAAAGAGAGGACAAGAGTAATACGAAAATAATCTTTTAGAAATATCAAGATTAATATTTTAGTATCTTCAGATACAAATGCGTTAATAATATTTTAGTATTTCTGTAAGTTTTATTACTATATAAATAGCATGTAAGGTATTCACGAATACGAAATTTAATTGAAAATTTGATAACGAAACCGTGAAAGTCCAAAAATAGTCATTTGCGAGATACGAGCCTTTTTGCTACCTTTTTGGAAATTATAACTAACTAGCCCTAAAAAATGAACAGGTTATACAAAATTGAAGTAGTCGAACATGTGAGAAAGTAATTAGTCCTTATAAGCAGAAAGGTTTTTTAAATTCATGAGAATATAATCTTTTGACTCTTAACTTTCAACTTTGTCAGTGACAGGAGGACATTATATAGCTCTCATTGTATCATGTTATGTTTACCTTTGTACAAAATAACAGCGAAGTATAGTTAAAGAAATATGTTTGAATTTTATCCGTCATATTGTTAGAGAAACATATATGCGCTCTGCTTAATCATTGACTTAAAACCATTTGAACAGCGTCTGAATTTTTCGTTATTCTAAAGAAGAGAGTATTGCAAGAGTAACAGGCTGGGGCTGCTCTTTAAAGGGAAAATAAATGCATTTAATAGTAAAGCATAGAAATAAATCTGTATGAAACCAATTCATGATAGTAAAACTTATAGCTCCATATGCGAATATTATGTGCTTACTGTACATTTGCGTCTAAACATTTAAACGTCTATGCTCCGACCGAGGTGGCTACTGATAGCGGCAAAGATATATTCTACGATGAGCTAGAAAGGCTGCTTGACCGAATGCCGAAGTATAATTCGAAACTTTTGTTGAATGAATTCAATGTAAAGGTAGAGAGGGAAGAAACCTACTATAGGTAAATACAGCTTTCACGAAAAGACTAACAATAATGGAGAAAGACTGATAACTTTAGCGATTTCGAAAAACCTGCTGGTAAAGAGCACGTACTTTGAACACAAATACACATAGGTATCTCCGGACGGCATAATTCTCAACCAGATCGATCATGTATTAGTAGACAGACGAAGACACACCAACATAATTGATATTAGTTCGTACAGAGGAGCGGAAGGTGACACCGACCATCAGTTAGTGATCACAAAAGTAAGGGAAAAGTATCCATCGCGAACAGAGAAAGCAAAGGGTCAGAACAACTGAAATTCGAAGTGAAACGATTAAATAATCCGAGCATAAAAGCAGATTACCAACTCGAACTCTCAAATAGGTTCGAAATCCTAGCCGACTTGAATAATGATAATGATGATATTAATAATTAAATTAATAATTCGAATTGGGGGCATACGTAACAAGCAAAAATGAGGGCACGGAAGAATAAAAGGACCTTAGTATCGGAGAACGCATGTTTCTATTCAGTGCAAAAACTTCTAACATCGCGATTAATATCAAGGAAATTGAAATTGAAAATATACAGAACAGTTATTCTGTCGGTAATACTTAACGGTTTTGAAAGTTGGAGTTCCTAGTAGATGAACAAATTTAGGTGTATTTGAAAATATGGTTTGGAGAAAGATATACGGGCCGAAACAGGACGTGACGACTGGAAAGTGGAGGAGACTGCATAATGAATCACTCCATGGACTGTACGATCCACCAAATATTGTAAAATAATGTAATCGTGGCGACTAACGTGGGCAGGGCATGTAGATCGGGAGGGGAAATATGAAGATTATATTTTATCCTGTTTGGAAGGCCGGATGGAAGGAAACCATTGCGAAGATCAAGATGTCGTTGGGAGGAAAATATTAGAAAAGATCTTCGAGAAGTAGGTGTTCGTGATGAAAACTGGCATGATATTACCCAGGTTAGAATCCAATGAAGAATGTTTGTTACTGCAACGCTGTGCTTGCGAGTTCTATAAGTCATAGAGTTAGTTAGTTAGTTAATACTGGACATCTGACCACTGCAGTTCCAAATTCTTTGAGATACCTTTCGTTCATACGAATTATTAAAATAATGCGAATACGTATGAGCCGGTTTTATGGAGCTATAATTATTCAGAGATGGGGATTAGTTTTAATTATTCTGAAGTTATTAAAAATTTGAATTCTGATTAACAAATTCTGAAAACCGGAGAGCTCTCATTTGTTGAGGGTTATAATTAATAGTTTTTTTTCGATTCTTTGTTATAATGTTGGCTGAAAAGTACTTCTTCCTCGCTTTCATGTATCGTCACCAGGCACTACTTTAACATTTTATTTTTGAATAAGACATTTTTCAATTCGATTCCCATTATGTATAACGGATAATAAAACCACATATCTAGCTATCGATATCGTAGGCATATATTTGTCTCTACCTGTTTTTAGTCATTGCCAGTTGTATATAGCGCTAAACCTGCGAGGACTTTTGAGCTAAAACCAATCAGTCGACATACTGCTTACATTGCTTGGAAACAAGTGTTGTAAATTTAAAGATGGTTTTATATTTATTGTTCTGCTAATAATTACTGTATCAAAATATCATTTTCTTTTCTGTATTTGTTCTTTATTTTATAAAATTTCTCTTTTTTAATATTATCTTACTTCCTAATCACTCTTTAAAAAGTTTTGTTTGATATCAAATGGATATTTCTTATTACAAACGAATTTTCACTAAACAAATATTTCATGTTAGGGTATTTAGGGAAATAAAATGCAACGCATTTGTGGGAAAACACATCGAATCAACAGCCTATACAATAGGTACGAGAAACAAAGAAGGAGCAAGTAAAGTAAGAAAATTACGCATTTCTGAACATACATTTTGTTGCCTTAAGGCAATCTACGCAGTACCAAACGTCAGCCAATGGTCTTTATTATGCCTTTGTTCACACTAAATATGAAGAATTCAGGTGAACAACATTCGAAATCTATTTTGAAAGTTGTGAGAAAAAACATATTTTAAGGTTAAGTGATTTGCTTTTTGTTTTTTACTTTTCAATTTGTTTTTGGCTTTTAGGCAGTTCGGTGTAAGACGGTGATGTGCGAGAGGTCCAAAAATAAGTTTAAATTCAAGTGCTTACACCTTAAAATATGCTTTTTCTCACAACTTTCAAAATTGGACTTCGATTTTTCTTCCCCTGTACTCTTCGCATGCATTATTTGACTATATTATCACGTAAAAACCAATACTACCGTAGTACAGATTGTACTGATTGAAATCTTAATTTGTTTCGAGTCCATGCTTTAAAGTTTCAGGTCAATGCTTTAAAGACTTAAGTGGCAAGATCAAAACAAAATGTTCATTAAAATCACTCTACGAAAGCCATTTGGTTAGTGTTCTGTTTCTCTGTCTAAAACAACAGGCTCTTACGCGATATAGGCCAGTTCTAACAGCGATAGTAACTATTAGAGGAAATAAATTGAATGATGCTACCCATGACGTCAACCAAAAGCTTTTATTTATGAATAAAAATGAGCCTCGAATAGACACAATCCCACTTATTACGTCAAGACCAGTGCACACATTTCTATTAGTTTTGTCATAGAATGCAATAGGCATTTTAGGTGTGCAAATGCTATTTTCTGAACACTGTTTCCATGGTAAGATTAAAAATTACATTCAGGTACAACTATGGACAAAAGTTTTGACGCATGTCTATAGCTGTTATTTTGTTTCAAAAATATATATATATTACAACATCGTATAAATTCACCGACTTGCAAGAATACGCAGAATTGTGTAACGTATTTCTGTAAAAGATGTTGTCCTGATATGCAGCCAAACAAGGGTGATATAAAATAAAACAATATTTTGCGTAGAAAAAATTGTAAGTCCAAAAATATCACCAAGTTTTAAAGCTCCCCCGTTTTTCCCGCCAAGAGAATTTTCTTTGTAACCCAACCGGAATTTTTAATTCCAATTTTTACTCATAAATGCCACATGTATTTCTGAAGTAGGTTGCTCAGAGTAAATTAATAAAAATGCGTCTATCAGTGAAAAATTATTTAACATTAAGGACCATATGCAGAGTCTTTGCGCGGGCTACCCAAGGGACAGTTGAGAAGTACTTGACAATTTTGTAATTCACAATCGTACCACAGAGTAAAACAGTCCCGTAACCTTTACTCAGAGCTTCCTTTGGTTAGAACGTAAGTTCTGTTACTTGCAAGTTTAAAGAAATAAATCAAGGAACAGAAAGTTAGAAAATATAACCCACCGGACATGGTGTGTTCACGCGACGGTACCGCAACAAGCAGAGAACGCCGACTTGTCAGGGCCGAGAATCGCTATAGGCCCTACCGAGTAGGCAACCGAGGCGTGGAAGACATGGACAAAAGTAAATATACGTACAGGCAAACATGGAATGTAATGGCTTGGATGGTACACTACAGCCCGTACATATATCCGTGATGAAGAACTATCACAAAGAATGAAACTAAAGGTTACAGAAGTGATACAACGATCGTACCTGTAGCAACACTAAAGAAGATGCTCAAAATGACGACCACCACTCTGAACACCGACGTTCATACTCGCACAGACCGGCGCACTCGTCGAAACGTTTCTGGCTCTTCTCGCAAAGCGTCACAAGCGGCTCGGACGCGTTGTTCCAATGTTTTGACATCACGTACCAGAGTAGCATAAACATGAGTTTTGAGATGCCCCAAAAGTAAAAAACCAGAGGGTTGAAATCCGGCGAACGGGCAGGCCATGACAGAGGACCGCCGCGGCCGATCCACTTGCCCGTCAATACAGTGTTCAAATAGTCTCACACGGGACAACATAAATGCGCCGGGGCACCATCGTGCATGTACCACATACGTTGTCGTACGACCAACAGCACATCCTCTAGAAGTGTGGGAAGTATCTTGCGCAAAAAGGTCAGATAGATAGGCCCGGTGAGTCGTTGTAGAAGAACAACTGGTCCAATGAGATGGTCACCCTGAATCGCTGCCCACACATTGAGATTAAACTGGTGCTGGTGGAGGGCCTGTACCGTTCCATGTGGATTATCCACAGACCACAGATGAGTATTATAGAGATTGTGGATACCATCCCGTATAAATTGGGATTCATCTGTGAACAAAATAGAGGAGAGAAAACCGACAGTTTATGCCACCAAATGGAGAAACTAATTACAAAAGTCCAGCCTGGGACGAAAAATCCCCTTGCGATAGATCCTGAACCCGTTGCAAGTGATAGGGGAAATAATTGTTGGCATGAAGAATCGACAACACCTTCTCGTGGCTGACATTATGCCGACGGGCAAGCTCCCTGGAACTTACACGCGGGTCGTTGTTCACATGTCGTAAAATACGTTCTTCCGCATGCAGAGTGCGTTCCTCACGTGGTCTTCCCGTGTCATACATGGTTGGGCGAGACGTTCCTGTCTCACACTAGATCAAATAGCGCTGCAAACGTTGTAGTCTATGGATGCGGTTGTCGTCTATTGGGATATCGTTCGTTGTATAACCGTGCCGCCTGTAAACCATTTCCATGTGCTTCTCCATACACAAAAAAGCATCTCGGCCTGTTTGTGATTGGTGTAATGGGCCATTGTCACAGCACACCACACCATGAACGTGCTTCACAACACACAACGTAGTTCTTACCCACTTCAACTGTACGGATGACGTCGACAGACGAGGTAGGTCTGCTCATCGGCGATGTATTGTTTGTTGGGTGTACACTCAGTGTCTCTTCAGTACTAACGCCTTGTGCATCGCAGTGACCTGGAGTGGCAACTTGGAGCTCTCCCGCGGCAAATCAACAGAGAACGTACGTAGTGTGCTTTATCCGTATAGTAGCTATGTCCCTGTGTTTGTGATTGTGCAATGTCCTTGAGCATACAGGCCATGTTGTGCTATCATTGTACCTTTTTGCTAGCCCCGTTGTTCTCCCCGCGGTTGCCAAGTCCAGTGGTTCTCTACAGTTTAGAGCCTCTCGTCCCCTTGAGTGAATGCGATTGTCCTGCTCGCCTCTCCCTCCGAAGCCAATCCACTCATGCACAAGGCGTAACGTAAGCCTTGGACGACGATCCAGCAAAAATGTTTCAATTCTTACAATACGCCTTGCTTAGTGTGTGCTGTATGCAATCACGACCGTTGGCCCAGCCACGAACTGGATCGAGGGATGACGCACCAAGCTAGCTGAAGGTATGTTAATCATCATACACTGAAAGAACATTTGTGTGCTCCCACCAACCCGAACATGTCGAACAGGTCATAAAATATCGCACGAACCTTAAAAATCTATGGTCACCCACCCGCCACGATTTGTTCCAGAACACACTTCGGACACGGAAACGCCCCCTGGGGGCGATATCACCCACGTTGAGCTTCTCCCCTCTTACTAGCATAGCGCCTACTCTGCTTGTTGCAGTACCGTCGCACAAACACACCATGTCCGGCGGTGTTCCTTTGCATTGCTCCCCGACGCTGCAGTGGGGAATCCCAATTTTCCACTCTCACCCCATTGTTCGTACTTAAGCCATACGTAACACGTCATAGTAGATCTGTCTGTTGCACTTTTCAATGCCCCTACCATGTCTGCTTTGGTGAATCCCCTTCTTTCTGTGTGGAGTCGTTGGGGGTTATAATACTTGCTTTGGGTCTTAATAATGGGTTAAACACATTACGGAGTTGCATTCTTCTTTAACTTCATATATGATATAATTTTGTTTATGATCAAAGCCAAAGGTGTAGCATTTCGTTTTAAATCACATTGATTAAAATTATTAAACATCAACGACATTTTAAATAAATCACAACTTGCAAAGAAGCAAAGATACTTGAAGAAGGGACAAAATAAGAGTCTAACATTAGGTCTAGTGCAGTTAAAGAATGTTTTAATCAACCAAAAATAGAAAGTTTCATATTTTCAATGTCCGCAGTTCTTGGTAGCCTTGCAGGTGGTTCAGCAGCTATAGTTGATACAGTAATAGATGCAAATCAATAAGCAAGATCTAGAAGAACAAAACGACACAATACAGTTATGGAATCATCTCTAGCTAGAAGTCTTGAAAGGAAACAGAGAAAAAGCTAATAGTAAGAGAAGGCGCTCACCAATTATGATATCGAATTTATAGCTAAGGAATTAAATATAAAACATTTTACAGTTGTATTCATGTCGGATAATCCTCCATCTACACCAACAGTGAATCAAGAATGCGCTGTTGTTAACTTAGATAATTAAATTAATACTGGAATGCATTGGGTATGTTGCTGGTATGAAAATAATAAAGCATACGCATTCGATTCACTTCTAGGAGTACCCCAAATCTGTGATTGAATATATGAGACCTAGTAATACAATAATTGAATATAGTAGTGCTCGAATTCATGATTTAATGATGTGATTTGTGATCATTTGTGTATTAAACTATTAAAGCTATTATCTGATGAATATAATTTTCGACAATCTATTGAAATATTGAAATTTGATTATTTAATGAATGATCTATGTGAGTATTAAATAAAAAATACACTCTATAGTTTGTATCTAATACAAAATGTAACGAAAAATAATAATATCTACTTCTATAAAGAAGAGAAACATAATATTCCACCGGATCAATATAATACATCAACATTAGAAACAACACTACCAAAAGAGGTGGTTCTAAATGAAAATCATGTGACACATCACATGGATGTTACACCATTTGAACAAAACTTTAATTTTGGATCCATTGGTAAGTTGTATATTAAGAGTTCTTCGAATCAATTGCTTATGAACCACAATATCCATTATTTTTTCCTATTCAAAAGTCATATACGCTTTATAGAAATAAGTGTTACTAATGAATGCCTTGGATCATTTAGTTTTGGTGGTGCGATAACAACTGCGATTCTTATGATCAAAGATGATTCTTTAATACAGCCTAGTTTTATTAATGTCTAGTTAATGAATAGTCTAGTTTTATTATAATATATTCTAGTTAAATATAATATAATATAGTTTTATTAATGATGGAAAGTATTGAGAGTTATGAGTATCAATCGTTCCGATAGAAAGATCGTACATTCAACAATTTTAATGAACCAAATAATGATATTGAGCTCGATATAGACGTTGGTGATGTCTTTCTGCACCCGCAATACTTTGATCTATTTATAAAGTTTGAAGATATTGGCAGGGATGCTGGAGAAACCTTTGCAGCGAGATCAAATATTAAACTGATATATAATTTTGTTGTATATTTATTTCCTCAGGTATAGATAAGAAAGCATGGCACTTTTATTGATAGAATCGTTTATCCAGATACCACATCAACTGCTATCGCTATACGTCGATTCTAAAAGTCTAAGCTTGAATATTATAAGTTAGGTGGTTTAATTAATGATAAGAAGTTTTCACAAAAAAAAAACAGTGCTATTCCCTCTGCGCTTGCTGTTCGGTTCGTTTATTGACTACAAAGAAATTATATGGAAAGGTGTTTTGCGAATAACATTTAAGAGGATCCCAAATAATATTATTATCGGTGAAAAAGTGATGGCAATTTAGATGATAGTACACTACCTCATGCGGGAAAATTTGTGATCACCTCAATGGAATTGAGAATGCCAATTGTTGAATATGAAAAAAAAAGTAATGTTGTGAAGCTCAAAGCTGATATACTTCTGAAGCTTCTGAATATATCACAGTATTCAGTGGCACGTATCTGGTTCTTATTTTAAATTTGATGTAATAACACAGTTCAATTCATTGTGGTTTGATATGCCTGATTTCGTAATTCGCTTTCACACTAGTCGTAATGACGATACACAACAAGTGGATGCTAGTAAATTTGACCAATGTAAAGTTAAAAATGTTTATTTAATGAATGGTCGTAATGAAGTATTCCCTTGTCAGAAGTTAAATCTAGATATCAGAAAGGCTGGCTATCTTAAAATGTAAGAAAGTTATACAGCATTTAAGAGTGTGACTCAAAAGAATACTGATGTGTTCTATTCCCCAAAAGAGTTTATCGAGAATCGCCCCATGTATGATATTAACACTAGTAAACGAAAGCAAGTAGTAGTAAATGAAATAAGGTATGTTAAAATTATAGTGGATTTTGAAGAAGCAGTTACTGCAATTTCCTTTGTCACAGTGATACTAATGGCTTAAACCTTGTATATTTATGGCGTTAAGAATGAAAGGGTATTGCAGCAATTGTAACGAAAATCACAGAAGCAAGTAATTGAAACACATGAGTTACATGAGCATGCAACCTCCATAAGTACAATGCATATTCTAATAGCTTCCTCTCACACACAAGACGCCTCTCACTTATCTGTTACACTCTTTCGCTTACAGAGTTATATGCCCATCGTTCCCACTGCAGTATAGCGATGATCTGTACTTTGCTATGTGCGCTTATGAAGTTAAAGGTACAGTATAAGGCTAAAATGGAAACGGCTCTGGCCTGTAAGATACCATTCCAATATTCACATCAGAGATTATCAGGTCATTGAAACCTATAAATTCTCTAGTGTTTTCCAGTGCAGTGCAGTAGATGCTTATGAGTGCTTATGTTTCTAAAATTACATTATAATGATAAAGTAGAAGATGCTCTGGTGTATAATGTGAGGTAACATTAAACTATTCCCCTGGTGTAAGATGTTAGTTCAAGATCTGAAACCTACACATTATCTAGTGGTTCCCAATAAAATGCAGCATAGCAATGAATGCTTTATAGATGGTTATGAGTGCTTCACTATAATGCCAAAGTAGAATTTTAAATTGAAACAGTTCTAATCCAGAATGTAAAATACCATACCGACATTCGCCTGGTTTAAGATTTTTGTTCAAGATTTGAAGCATATACATCTTCCAGAAGTTCCCAATACAATGCAGCATAGCAATGAATGATTTCTAGATGGTTATGTGCGTATAATAATATGTGCTTCACAGTAAGCGGTAAAATACCAAACACTAATTGCTATCTACACCACTATAACCATGTGGTGTGAACAAAGTTTTCCATATACTATTATTATAACCATGTGGCTGTGAAACAAGGTATTGCACCTACTACTACATTGCATCACTACTACAATACACCATGAACAATGCATCACTACAGCCATTTGTGTCTTTGTATATACACTTTATGTGACGAACATGCATCCATGAAGACCGGAACCTTTGGGGGGACGAAATTATGTGGAAGACGAAATTAGCGAAGCAAATCTGTCACTCACCATTACACAATGACGTCACTGACCAGGACTCACTCCTGACCGTCATTACCCTGTTCTCCCAGAACTAAAGGGAATGTAGCGGTTAGTGCTTTGTCCATAAAACATTTTGCCCCTTCCTTGCAACGTTAATAATGCAACAGCACTTGAATAGTGCTGAGTTACAAGTGACGTGACAAAAGGCGTGAGAAGTGACGTGGCAAGTGACATGGCAAGTAACAAGAGACGTGACAATTAACGTGGCAAGTGGAAGGATGTAGCAAATGATGTGACAAGTGATAAGTGTGAAGTGGCAAATATCTAATTCAAATAATCAATATTGGTAACTAGAAATTTAAAAAAAAAATCGAATTTGAAATCGGTTCTGGGCTGTAATGTGTGTACCATTTTGATGTTTGCCTGGTGCAGTATTTGAAGGGTATACATTCCCTTGCAGTCTCCAGTGCAGTGCAATGCCGTAAATGTTTATGGTTACTTATTATGCTAAATGTTCACTATAATGTTAAAGTAGAATAGAAGGAGCTCTAGGGTACATGAATCGAAGTTTTGGAATTTTGATCGCACCGGAAACGAACAGTAAATGGTAATTTACATTTATGAGAAAATAGAAAATGATTATGTGAAAATAGTTATGTCCAGTAAGTGGTAAAATACATTACACGTATTCCAGTAAATGATAAAATAATATTTATATTCCATATTATGAACCTTTGGGGTCACCGTAGTACGAGAAATTCTCGTAAAAGATGATTACCATACCTCCCATTGTTCCAGGACCGACCTATACGTACTACTGTCGGACACAAACAGATGGTTGAGTACTGAAGATTGCTGTGTTATTAACCTTCAACCATCAAGGCAGAAAACAGAAAAAAAGAAACATAACATGACAAGTGCAATTTTAGACAAAATAAAGAAGTTAAATCGAACTACACAACACAGAACTGAAGAGAGTCATAAACAACTAAAAATTATAGCATCTAAAATCGAAGATTGCGTTAAGGCATACAGATCTAACTTTCAACTTTTATAAGAAACGTTCGATAAAGAATGTATAAACAAGATATTCATATCTCAGCAAATGCTAGTAAACTTGAATCCTTTGTATAGTACACAAGACGAACTAAATGAGGTTATAGAAGCATGTAATGCAGGGATACACTGAGTAGATCCGTGACTCAAAACTGAAGGAAACAAAATAAGAAGGGAGAATGTCTACATCTAATTAAATATCAGAATTGAACGTTATAACTTTAAAAAGGGTATAGTTATGAAAGCAAATTTGATAGTTACGTGAAATTTATTTTGTTGTTTGATTATAAAGTAGTTAACTTGGAGACGAAGTGTATATTACAACAATGGGTTGTTAAAATAACAATATAGAAAATCTGTACAGGGGAATTTAAAAAAAAGGAAAATGCCCCTTGTTATCATTAAAACGCAATAAAGAAAAGTTAGATTTTATACTTTTGGCTTGTCCTGTCATTCGTACTTCGTAACCTACATTGACCAAGGAGGCTCAATAGTAGAAACCTTTGGCGCTTGGGGTAGTCGGTTCGATCCGTGCTTATGCAATGTGAGATTTGTGGTAGACAAACATCGTGTGGATGGGTCCTTCCATTTCCTCCCATTTTTTTCAATTCCACCAATTTTGCCTTCATCGTCCGTCCAGCCTGAGCCGAACTTGTCTAAAATCTAAAAATGAAATTCAAATCCAATATTCAACAAGAACCAACGTTGTTTATGCTCTCTCATATAGACATTTAATCATATGTTATGTTTTTAGAAACGGATTTTCAAGTAACGTGAAACCACATAAATTTTTATCTATATTTTTTTTAAATATTCGCTTCAAAAGTTTTTTTTGTGGGATGAACATTGATAAATTACGTTAGATATCTCATATACTCGTTACGAATCGAGGTACAAACAAGTCCAATAACTGCGAAATTTACCCGATTTTGAATGTGTGTTTAGGTCAAATAAATCTAGCACCTATTTAAGGTTTATAATTTATTGTAATTAAGCAACGTAAAGAACATTCTGTGCCAAAGCTCTTTGCGATATTTTGACTTATTGATCCGATTTTTAATCTTCGTGAGTATTTAAATTCAGTTTCGCATGGGAAATGTTCTGTGTTTTTATAGGTTTTGTAGGTACTGCAGTAACACTATTGCAAACATTCCCTGTAGGTATGATGAATATATTGTTCCATCTGTTTATAAATCCTCGGACGATTTCCTTATGGAACAAAAAATGTAGAGAAGTGGAACAAAAAATGTGATGGAAGTTCATAATTATGGAAAATTAAACTATCATATTTGGGTTATGAGTGCCGTACCGGAAATACGTGTGAGGAGGCGAACTTGAAAATTTCAAATGGAAATTTGTAACATTTTTCATTTTCGGAATGATTATTAAAAACAAAACATTTATAGGAATTTTTTTTCGATATTTTGTATGGTTTGGGAGCTAATTGTTACAGTAACACGTCACCAACTTTGTCCATGGGCAATAACTTAATAACTACTAGGTGTATATCACCGATACAAAACTTCTAGTGTTAAAAGTTTATATAGTGAATTCAACTATCATATTTAGTGAATCAGTGGGGTACCCGAAATACCTGTAAGATGATCAACATAAAAATTTCAAGTTAAGAAACGGTTCAATTATTGTTTAGTTGGAAATATTACTTAGTTCCAAACAATATTCATGGGAAAAACATTGTGCTCATAGCAGCAATTGCAGTTGATTGAAAAGTTTCGTAACACAGGGCGTGCTGGTTTCGTGCTCGTGGCGTTCGTACTTCTGGAGTACAACCAACATTTCTAGTGTAGAAGGTGGCGGGGTGTCCAAAAGTTGAACGAAAGATGAAACAAAATATACTAGAAGTTATGTGACGAAGTGACATTGTGTTTTCTATATCAACTTTACCTAAAGTAACGTAATTAATTTCAATTAAATGTGCTTCAACCCAGACACGTGAAACAAAAAATAGAGCTATTTAAGTTATAATGAGTTTAAAAATACTCACAAATGAAACTAAAACTAATTAAATAAAATTTGATACAACAGACGTTCCAATAATTCCAAACTTAAGATTTTACCATTACAACTGATATGTCCAGTTCAATGGACACTAATGTAGAAATGTTTTAATTGGCTGCTGATCTGTAGACGACATATCCGAACACGACTATTATTAAATAATTGGTTCTGTATCATTGAATTATATTTTTGAACACTAGTAATTCTTTCTTAACTTCTGTGTTGAAGTTTTGAGCATCTAGTCTACAGAGCACCTTCACTTCTTGCAGCTTGTGTCACTTCTTGTGTGGCATTAGCAAATGATCCTGTGTCTCTAGCCTGCCACGTCTCTAGCGGATGAGATACATCACTAATCTCTGTTCCGGAAAAGGAATGGGGTAGATAGCGACCAAGGACAGGGTTGAGTTACCATTCCCGTATTCAACCCGCGAATTTGAGGAGGAACGAAAACAAGCATCAGTATTGCCGGAATCGAATCTCCACGCCTCCTCACTCGTAGATAGGTCTTGAAAGAAGCAGGGATTCTGGAAGAGTGTTCTATTGAGGAGTATCACCCAACAAATACTCGAGCATACACCGGAAATTAAAACTTTTTACGGTTAAAAATTTATTCCTTTAATGAACTATTTATGCAGTCAATTTTGCCCTAACCTGCTGGCAGAATGCATGTAAAAAGCAAGAAACTTAATAACTTTATGATTTCATGAAAGATTGCGATAAATATCATAAAGTGTAGTGGTAGTGTATTTAATACACTACTTTAACAATTTTCTTTTCAGATATTAAATCAATTTGCAAGGATTTATTTTTGGCTGGCATGGATTCTACAAGCAACACTTTGAGTTTTGCTATTTTATACATGGTTCTTTATCCTGATGTTCAGACTAAGGTTCAAAAGGAGTTGGATTCGTTAATTGAAAAACATAGACTTCCTTCTTCTGACGACATGAAAAGGTAATGTTAAATAAATAATATGATATTCTTATTTCATATTCGTTTTGAATCATATTGTTTTAGTTTAAAAGTCTGGTGTACTTAATTTGAAATCAACATCAGACAAAAATTCTGAACTAAAGTTGAAAAGGCATTATGTGATATTTGATATAGATTACTTAAAATTATTTCAGTTCAAAGATCAGTAGAACAAATAGCCTATAAACACTGCCATACTTAGTCCTGAATATTGCTACAAAGTAATGGTTAACGATTTCTCAACGTTCGTACTTATTCTACCGGTAATTAAAAAGTAAAACCGTCAGGACAATCATTTATTTCTTCATTCGGTGAGTAGCAGTTGGCGGAGTAAGACATGTTTTGTGCTCGGTCCACTGAAACTATAACTACGGAATTCTAAGTCCGGTCTTCGATAGTGAGTAACGGCATTAATTCAATTAGCATACAGTCAAGTGAGTATTTTATTCTTACTTTAATATCCGAGTGATATAAAATGTGTTATAGAAAAGTACATTTAGTATGTACGTTCTTGTGGCAAAATACACACTATCGCCATTGATTGCCATCAGTTAGGCTTTCGTCTTAAAACCCCTAGTTCACGAACTATTGGTGGAACAATTTAAACTTAATCCTTTAGACGTTGAAGCCGTGCAACTTTGTCCGTACAGGAAGGTTATTTTTTAAAAGTACAGAATCAAGAGATAGTGAATAGAGTGCTCAGTGCATGTCAAGGGAAATTTCTATGTGAAAACAAAGGCATTTACCAAGAACTTCGTGTCCAGGAGGAAGAAAGTTCCAAAGTCAAAATTACTGTTTCAACAGTGCCCCTGGAAATAACCGAAGCACAAGTAGCTCAGTGTTTTGCTCAATACGGTACCATCTCTTGAGTTGTTCAGCTTAAGTACGATCATACTCATATCTTGCGTACATACAGTGGCAAACGCTTAATAGTTTTCAATAACGTAACAGAAGTACCACCTAAATACATTTCCATATGTGGTGACATTTGCCAACTGTCGGGACAAACAACACAACGAACCTCCGACCGCTGTGCTAGCCCAGATCACTTAATTAGTGAATGGCTCCACCATGCTCCACTTAACCCTATTAAAGTGCAGAAAACATATTCGTTGAACGCTCCATCAACTCCTGATGTGCCTTTGTCTATGGATGCATTAGTCGTCACACAAAGTAGGTCTACATTTCAGGGTAAAGGACCCCACCTCCCGACACTGCTGAAGTTGTACAAGCACATACATAAAACAATATTGACGAGCTGGAAAAGAAATCGCCTACAGGAACTAAACAGTGCTTCTGTTGGCGAAGGTGTTACACTTACCGAACACGAGCCAGAATTAGTTACGTCTATTGTGCCAGAAGATGAAAACAGTGTAAATGTGAGACAACAATCATTTTTTCTCTATTCCCAGTTCAGTGCAGGTAAACTCTGCAATGTCTTATTGACCGCATGAAGAAGGAGAATGTGAAAGCTCCAATAGTGATACTAGTGTTGTAAATAGTGGTAACAAGTAAGCGATCATCACGCCGGGTTCACTCAAGGAAAATCAGAAATCTCTTGAGCGCTTTTCTTTCCTATGTGTTTTATCCATGCAATAAGTGAAATTAACTAAGGTACGCATTTTTAATATATCCTTAGTAAATGTCTGGATACTTCTCAGCGCATCATGTGGCTCAAACGGTTTATATTCTTTCTCATTCTTTTCATGAAATTGAAAATTGACACCTTGGCTTGGCAGGTGCTTTCCATCTAAAAAATCCACTTGTTGTCACAATTCTTAAATTTATATTCAATCAACATTTGTAGTGTTCAAGAAATAGCGCTCTCACCTATTAACATTCCGAATTATAACACTTATCGAAATAATACCAACGCAACAAATAAATCACTGGCGTTAATCTCTCGTGTAGACAATATTGTTCAGGAAGAAAGTCACCATGGCTCTTCCCGAATATCTTACGTTAAATAGTAACATTTATTTTATAAGCCTTTACCTACCAAGTGGTCATAAACATCGGTATGAACGAACTCACTTCATTTACAATGATTTTACTGTTTTTTCCACAACAAAACTATATTATTTGTAGTGAGAATAATTCCCTAAGTGAAAAAAGAAGGTATAAATTTCGATGGTAAATATTCTCAAGCTCTGCTTGATATCATTGTACAATATGAATTGACAGATGTTTATAAAGATTTATACCTTAATTCAAATAAACTTACCTACTTTTACAATAAGGAAAATTCGCGTTTAGATGTTATCTTGGTTTCAAAGAATTTGCGAAACAGTATTAAAGTTGTAACACTACAAAAAATGGCTTTTGAGATCACTCGACCATAGTAGTTTCCATTGAAGGTACCTATCTATCCCATTAGCGGAGGTCATTTCATTGGAAAATTAATGATCCCCTACTTCAAGATGAAACATATTGATCTTTGTAAACATGCTCAAACAAAAACATCAATCGCTTTTTTAAAAAGGTCAATCAGTGTGGTAGCAACTAAAAAAGTTGCCAATCATCTTTCATTCCAAAATGTAAGCCAAAGAAAAAAGTCGATTCAAAAAAAAAAAACAATTACAATATTATTAACGGATTTTAAATGATAATTGTAAACAACTAGTTGTTGATACTATGGCAATTATTAAGGTACGTCAAATTCAAGCACTCATTTGTAAATTTACCCAATAAAGAGACCAAGGTATTATTACAAGAAGTAGGTTATCTAAAATAGGTATACATGGCAAAGTATCTTATATGCATGTTCTCGAGGAACGGAAAAAAGGGACAGAGAAATTTATTAATACATATATAGATGACAATCAACAAACTTTTAAGGCGAACAAATAGATAAAAAATTCGCTCTCATTATTTAAGTAACTTCAAGCAAAATAGCTTGAATACCAACGATAGTAAAACGATCAATATTCGAGAAAACAACATACCCACGATAATTGTAGCACTTAAATTGGTGACCTGGTCACCCTTCCGGAGGTTGAAAACGCAATATTGAACTCTATTTACTTATAGAGAAGATAGCTTGTCAATTCAATTTTATGTAAAATTTAGAAAGATTATTGCCCCTTGGTTTGGAGATATATATACAACGAAATTCTCAATAAGAACACTATCCGTAATGACTTTGTAACCTCTATAAGAATATTATTACCAAAAGCCAATCAAGGAGGTTAAAAATACACGAAAAGTAAATACAGAGTCATTGGTTTATACAACTGGGATTATAAAATCCTATCCAAACTACTCAACACTAGAATCATACAGTATCTTCCTCTGTTAATCAACGTCAACCAGGGGGGGTGGGGTGGCTGGTACCTCCAATGCTGCCGCTATGCTTATATAATTACGAGAAAATTTAAATCTGGTATCTACTTTAAAGGACTTCAGATTTGCTATTCTTAGTTTAGATTTAGCTTCGGCATTCGACAATATAAATCATCAATATTTATACAGAATGTTGCATAAATTACTTTCCAGTTCAATTCATAAATACCATCCAGTCTATTTTAAGTAATCGATACATGAAAGTACAGGTAAACCAACTAACTTTACCTAATATTAAATTAGAACAAGGTGTTTCGCAAGTCTGTTCGATTTTTCCACAACGCCATTTTTATTAGTCCATTAATAAATACCATTAAAGATAACGTTCAGGGTTTAAAATTCAGAGATTCTAACCTTAAAATACTTGGATACGTAGATGATCTAACATGCATTGCTCAAAATAAACAGAAAGTCTCTAAATAATTTGACATTCAAATCCTTTAGCTTTACAAGAATCAAATTAAATGCAGCCAAAATCCATCTAATACCGACAGACAAAAATAGCTGCTGACCTTCAAAATATTAGTAGATTAGTCTCTTAGATTCGAGTATTAGGAATAGAATGGACAATTGATATCCCTGAAACGATAAAACTCAACGAACACCACCTTATTCAAATTTTGGTTCAAGACTTACGCAAATATCAACATTGATTTCGACATCTGCTTCCCTGTATTAGATTTATAAATTGCTTTATCGTGAGCAAATGTACCTACATCTGTCAATTGTTTCCACTATTCAAATCAAGTATAGCGCAGATAAATAAGTGCATAAGATATTTTCTTTATAAATACCAAATTCTTAAACCGATCAGAAACAGTTTATCTTTAACCAGGGAGTTCTGAACTTGAAAAATATCGCACTTCAGACTAAATCTCTTTTAATCCATCTTACTGTATTATCCCTCTGTGATTATATAGAATAAATATCTTCTAAAACAATTATGTCTGTTCTAGAACATGTTGACACGCATACACCAGTCAACATACATCCTTGGAAACACAAAATGCCCTATCTTACTCAAAACTATTATTGAACTGATTTATCATATGGGAAACAAGTTATATTTTGAAAATTGGCTTGTCAAAGATATTTACAAATTGCTTTTACACAGGGAATTAGGATTGCACTCTCACATTTGAAACAAATATCCCACTTAATATTGGGAACTTATATGGTCCAATATAAATAGATTAGCACTACTACCCGAATTACACTACCTACGGTAAAGGTTAGTATATGGTATTTTCCAGGCAAATGGCTTATTATATGAAAAACAAAAACATTGGTAAAACCAAATTACGCACCATATGTAAACAACCAGACACTCTCACACACAGATTAGAGAGTTGGACTCATACAAAAGTATGTTGGCAACATTGTAAAAAAAATATTAGCAAGAATTAATAGAACCAGTCCAAATGTAATTACCACTGAATATGTGTTTAAACCACGTGCTTTTCAATGTTATCCGCGCACGAAACAACAATTTTGATAATTGGTTCACAGCTCAAACTTTACAGCTGTTATTGGTTGAAAGTAAAATTAACAGTGGAGACTTGTATATCAGTCAAATAAAATTCAGACATCAACAGCTTGATAGACAAGAGAAAAGAATATCAATTTACTCACTTTATTAATGCTGTATATTAAGGATCGCGAAGATTTCTGTTATAGCTTTGCTCCTGGGGTTGTAGTATTGATTTTTTAATCAATACTCTATTACAATAAGAACACTATGTCTGCTGATATCCTCTTGTTTGATTACAAAATAAATTAAGTTAGTTTATAATTGGGAATAATAGGTAATCCTACATAAGAAAATGACTTTTTCAGAGACTATAATTTTCTGTTCATAATTTTCTACTTGTTATTTTCTGTTTATGTATAAAAGTTGTATGATTAAAATAGTTAAAAACTTAGCTTTCAAACCCAATGTCATACGGGCATGGGTTCCAGTACTGGTTAAGACAGGCATTTTTTTTCCTTTTAGTTAATAAGACAATAGTAACTTCTGTTCATCAGAGAACAAAGTATAGAATTTGAAATCAAGCCAAAGAGAGATTAAAGCCTCACCACTTCAATATGAGAAAAGCATTTAAGAGTACAGAACTGAAAACCTGTGGAAAGAAACTTAACTACAGTTTAGTGTCCTCATCGTTCGTGAGGATCGTGAACTTTGGGGGTATTGAACTTGCAGCCTGCAAAGATGATCCGACTTTGGGTATTTTCCCCTTGTAACCTTATTTTCTTTTGACAGCCTTTGACTATTTCAAGAAGATAAATGAGAATATGGAGACGTAACTTCTGTATGACAAATAGTTGCAGACAAATACATTACACGCAATTATTAGTTGTTATTATACTTAATTTATTTGTACTTAACATCCACATATAATATACCGACGTTCTGTCAACATGTGCCACCTCCCTGATGTTATATTTTAAACATAATAATTACTTATGTCCTGAAATGATTTTATGAATACAAATAAAACTGATTTATTTTAATGACATTTTTAATATACTTATTCATGCTTGGAGGAACATAACATTACAGACAATAAATTGTCCCAAAAGTGGTTCGAACCCAGGATCTCTAGATTAGAAGTCCCAGTTCTACCACTGAGCTAACATGAACATACTTACCAAGCTCCTTCTAAAAGGACTCCTTCTGATGAAACATGACTGAATTATCGGTGTGCAAGACAATGCCATTCATATACGTTACAAATGTTGTTGTTGTGTCTCTCCTTTGTCTAGTTTATTGCACTATGAATGCGAAAAATATGTTTGCTCTCTATGTTTTCATTGGACATGTTCTTTTACATATGGAAACGTAGGTGACAAAACCATCACGTGCTCAGATGCATGGGTAGTTTCGAAATACGGTATCATTACGTATTTCAATGAATGTCACTTTTTTCTACACTTAATAACATTTCAACATGTCTTATTGCACTTAAAAGAAGAAAAACACATTTGCACATTTTTCTCCAATTGCGAAAGTTCGCCGTACCTTTGAGGGCTCGAACCTGACATCTTAGAGAATTTTCAGCTCAAAACAGACTAATCAATGCGGTAAACCTCTTTTGAATACGCTATACAGCTATAGATGAATTTGAATTTTTTATGGCCTTTAGACATCTAAGGCTCAGGATAGAAAAGGGGACGGGAAATGATTCGCGTCGAGGTAGTAAGGTATATGGACCACAAGGGAAGCGATGTCTCCTTTTTTTTTAATTATAGATCGATAACCATTCTTAATGGTACGACTAGAATATTTGAAACTATTATTGGTGAACATCTACAGCTTAGGGATTCTTAACATGGTTTATCCCCTGGAAAATCTGTGGTCACTAATTTATGTTAAGTAATTATTTCAATACAACAGTTCATAGCTTGCGACTCGCAATGTAATGTTGTTTACATATATTTAGAGAAAGCATCTGAAAGACTTGATCATTCCTTATTGATTAATAAATTGAGTAATTCGGGCCTCACGTACCTTGAATAGTTTAAGAGCTACTTATCAGATCGATCTTCTGAATTAAATTGGATAAACATACCTCAAATGAGGCTTTCATTACTAATGATGTTCCTCAAGGTTCACCGTTAGGTTCACTTTTGTTTAATATATTTATCATTGATCGATGTGAAGAAGTTAAACATTCAACACTATTGATATATGCGGATGATCTAAAGATCTACAGAGAAGCTAATAACAGTGTTGATAATAAATTCTGACAATTAGATATTAATCGCATAGAACAGTGGTGTGATAGAAACAACATGCCAATCAGTTCTCAGAAAACAAAAGTTGTAAGTTATACCAACAAAGTTCAATATTATGGCAGTACATATAAGGCTAATAATAATATAATTACGAGAGTGGATACAGTCAAGGATCTCGATATCATCTTCGATTTCACGTTGAACTTTAATAAAAATGTTAATAATCTATCCAGCAAATGTAGAAAAATAATTGGTTTTCTCTATTCAATTGAAACAGTTTAATGATATAAACACATATTCTATTTTATTTAAAATTTTAGTAAGAACCAAACTAGAATACGCCTCAAATGTATGGAATGATGTTACGAAAATTCTATGTTATAAGTTGAGGCCAAACAAAGAAACTTCATCCGACTTCTATGTTATAAGTTTTAATTACCTTATTTTAAGTATAACTACACTCATTGGTGTGGTTATTTTAGGATTCAGACTCTGGTTAACAGAAACGATGACATTGATAAGAAGTTCTTTAATGAAACCCTTACAAATGAAGCGCAAAGTTAATATTTTGTAAGAAACTTAATTTTTGTGTACCCTTGTACCAAACGAGACATTTTAATCTATTCTCTCCTTCTAAAAATAGACAGAAATTGATGAAAAGACTAATTCGTCATTGTAGTAATTGATCACTCTATAATAAGATTGCTGATATTTTTTTTATGATGATTTATTTTTTGTTAACTTGGTGATTTTGGTTTATTTGTTCTGTAGCTTTACTTTAATCATGTATGTATTCTTCTTTATATTTCTTCACCAATGCTATATTTGCAACCAGTAGTACCTGCTGCTGGTCATAGCACTCTAATAAATATTACATTATTATTATTATTATTATTATCAAATTGCTAACTGAGTTTGAATATAGAGAATAGTTTTTGGAAGACCATGGCGTCGTACATAGTACTCTTATAATTGATCCAAGTTTGTTTGCGTATACTGGTAACATATGGGTGAAAGGCTCAAAGAATCGAATGCATTTTTGAAATAGATGCGTGAGATCGTCAGGCAGTGGTTGTTCTCAGTAAACTGAATGTTATATTGATCGGCTCTTGTTGCTATACTAAATCTAAATGCCTAATATTAATGAGATGATTGGTAGAACTTATTTTGAAAGGTAGGCTGTTTTGCATTTGGAAAGAAACGTAATGTTCGGATGCACTGGAAATGTAAGTTAGTTCTGATGATAGTGTTACTAGAAGTATACCGTGCTTGTATCATTTTGGTTGACAATTTGTTGCAAGCCTCAGAGTTAGCGTTTTGTGAAATTTTAGATGAAGTCTATGAGTTAATTTTCAATAGTGAAGCTCGAGGTGTATTGAAGCAGTCACTGAGCTATACCGAGGCGAGAGAGATTAACGCTTATAAATTTGATGCCATTATAATACCATATTGTATATATACGCTTCGTTAATATAATCAGGAAGAAATGGTTTACAAGTTTTATGTTGTTGCAGAACACGAAAAAGAAGTTGTTTCGAGTAATTTCCATTAGAAAGCTAATTGATTTTCATATATGTTAAAATTTGAAAATTATATATGTACCAATATCGGTGTGCTAGTTAGTTATAGTGTGTGAAATTAGAATGACATGTGTTCATTGTAAATCCGTATTTTTGTTCTGTCTATCTCATTCTATGCGAATAAATAATGTTCTGTATACTAATTATCAGTACATAAACCCCTTCGTTGTAAATGGAAGAGTGACGCAAGAATTTTACTCTCAAAAGAAGTGATATCCATTTTGCGAGTAACTATGCCGAAGTGTTTACTTTGTAATAAAATAGGAAAGTTAAGAGACTTAGTATCCTCTCTTCCGCCATAGTGACACAATAACGTCACTCACAAAATGGATATAACTTCTTTTGTGAGTAGAATTATTGCATCACTCTTCCCTTTACCCCGAAAGGGTTTTTGTACTTATTTTGTAAGACCACATATTAAAAGTGTGCATGGTCTTCTGGAGGCTATCTGAAATAAAGGTAACTCCTGTCAAAAAACTCAACTTGTTGGGCCCCGAAATTGACCCAAAACCCCCTGGTACCAATCATGTGGTGGGAAAACATAAAAATACTAAGAATGACAGAAACACTTTTCGATCATCTGTGAAAATTCTGATTGGGCTAAAAAAAAAGTCATAACGTTTGAATCCCTTCACATATTTTGACATGTGATACACCATTTGAAAGGTACTGAAGCGTAGATTACGATTCCGCAAGTGTTGACTGCCTATATAGAATAGAGTCAGTACTATCATCAAAAATGAGAATTTTCGATTTTATTTTTAACCGCCCCAGGGGTACCAGGGTGATCCTACCTACCCAATTTTTCTGTGTCTTAATATGGCAAAAAGCTTTCAAATGCAATTAAATCATCAAAAGCGGGCTTATAGTTTGTTAGATCCTAATATAGCTGTATATGTGAGTGTCGGTAACATACTCGTTTGTCAGCGTCATTCGAAGAACTGCCGTTCTTCATGTTTGAAGAAAGTTAAAGAAAACTGAATTTTGGCTTAGGTTGGACTAGAGCTCGTAGGGAATGAAATTGGAGAATCTGGTAGGAAAGTTTCTCTTGGTTGAAGATAAGTACATAGGATTGGTAAAATATTTTTTAATGTGGCGTAGAGTTCTGAAATTTGCTGTTTTTCAATTGATCATGAAATTTTCTTTGAATTTTGAAGTAAGCTGAATATAAGACATGAAAAAAAGATATCAGGATTCTAGAATAAAAGATCCTGTAGTGGCAAGAAGCTTAGATGCTTTCACACAGGTTACGGCATTGTTCACAAAAATAATATATTTTTAGAAGGGTATTAATAGTCCTCGAATTGGTGCCAAAAGTTGTTTGTTCAAATTATCATCCAATTGTCTCTGTTATCGTATATTGTTCCGGCGTAAATGAATGTTGGTTTGAAAATACTTTTATTTCTAGAATGGTGTGAAATTTAAACAAAACGATGTAAAAGTTGATAATTTTTCGGTTTTCGGGAAGTTACTTCAAACTGAAGTTTTATGCATGTATCACTGTGATATGTACATCAATCGGAGTTGGAAATTTATGACTGTTATGTAAAATAACAACAAAACGTACGTTTAAAACGTATTTTTATGTTTTTGTTTCAAACATGTTTTTATAGACTGCCAAAAACGTTTTTAAAATGTTTTAAACATTTTCTTAAAGATAAAAAATGGTTAGGGGCTATGACGTTTCACTCTATCGGTCTATTGATAAGCATTTACTAGAAACTGTAGGTCCGATTTTATCAAATTTGATGAAAATTGCTATTTGTTAAAATTCAAGCTATATATTAAATACAAGGTGAAGGTATACCTAGTGGTGTACATAAAAAAACGTTATTTTTTTCTAAAACTTCCGTTCTTTTTCAAATAAAACATGAGTCTTCGTTTTTTCTTCTGTAAATTTTGTTTACTTTTCACAGCAGCAATATCTAACACTTCTAACCTCTATTTAAGCAAGACTTACTTTTATACAATATAAATTAAATCCAAGAAAACAAATATTTTTTGTGTGTGAGATATTTCGGGTTGTCGCCGACGTCAAGCATCCCAGTTCTCAGTGCTGCCAGCCTATTTTAAAATGTAATGTATAGGAATGCCTTTATTAATACAAATTTTCACGTGTGCATTGACTTATTCTAAATTTGGCATACATGTTCATTAGGTACTGGAACAAGTCATACAGGCACTCCAAACTCCGTAGTTTGTCAGAGTTGCTAAATGATAAAACAAATTTAGATTTCAAATTTGTTACCGTTGGACGTATCCGCATTGATTTACACAAAATTTCACATGTCCATTAGGAACTGGGACAGTTTATGTGGGTACTTCCGGCGCCACAGTTGAAAGTGTTACCAACGAATTACAAAAAAATATTTGTTCCTATGTTGAACCCATTAGGACCAAACTTGGTATTTACGTACTGGGACGCGGTATAGAGGTATTTCAGGTCTCATAGTTGACAGCCTTACCAATCAATTTTAAAAATTAAATATTACTACTTCCACTCAGTTTGACGTATCCGCACCAAGCTTTGAGTAATGAGTATACATATTCGACACAATCAAAGCATACTGTGGTTGTTCCCTGTACACAAATATCCAGTAGTCAGCGTTGCCACCCTATTTTAAAATTCAATTTTTCACTGTTACGTGGCGATAGCTATTCTTATGGTTAAAAAAAACACGGGGTGAGCCGCGGGACGTGGCTACGTTATGATATGCTTTGAAATAATACTTCTCAGAACTGTATTTTAACAAACTCATTAGAAGAAACATATGTGTATGTAGTTGCTTGTTGACAAGAGTATTCATTAACCATTTATACAACTCTTACTATATATACATATAACATATTTTTTGTTACATTGTCTCTATCTTTTACACTCTTTGTGTTACACAGACTCATATTTTCACAGTATGGGGCAAGGCTTAGAGCCCAGAGAATGAGGAAACAATGCTATCGGTTTTTTTATAGTGAAATACACTGTACCATTAAACTCAAACATTTATCTCCGCTCTTCAATTAATAAATTAACTCTTCGCGAACGCAATCGTGAGTGCAAACTGCTAATATTGACCATAATATCCTACTTCCCCGTTATTCCGAACCCCTTGGAAAACTGTGAAACTACCGAGAGACTAGTCAAGACTGAGAAAGTCCCGTTTACTCGCTACAACTTATCCATGATAATGAATACTGAGATTGTGGAGAGTCATTCTTTTCAACCATCCGACTACAAACAAGTGCGGAAGTAAGAGAGTCCCGAGAAGGCATAGTAACTTCGTCGCCGCCCACCTTCAAGGAGCTCTACTGATGTATCTTAGCGAGCAATTATTCACTTTTGGGTACCGGTGTACAGTGTGACGAACCTCCTCCAGCAAAAAACGGCGAAATAAATACCGTCAAACACTAAGAAAATATTGGTTGGTTCTTGGTCAGGGGCTTAAAGGTATGCTACATGCTTCACATTCACGCAGTATAGGGAGCATGTTTCATCTTAACGAAAGCGCTAAAAACAGCGGTTTAAAGAGTTGCTTATATCACAGGATATTCATAAATTTGGCTATCATGAGATAAATTAAAGTGTTAATTAGTCTCCCCAGATACAAAACAAACAGTGTTTCTAAATTCGGGTATCTTGTGGGGACACACGTAAATTATAAATAATTCATATTGGCTCTAATGTGCTAGAGACAAAACAACAATAGGCCCTAATGTTCCCTAGCAAGCGAGAATCTATTTTCCACATAGGAGTTCAGTTTTCAGAGACTAATCACCGGAAGTCCTATTATTATTCACTGTTTGGGGCGCACTTTTTTTCATACTATCTTTCGTATTATATGCAATTTGCCATCGGTCAAACATTTAATTATCATGCATGAAATAGTTTATTTTACTATGTTTTAAACATTTAATATACTTTCGAAACAATATATACAAATGAAATTAGTTGTAAATAATAAAACTGTATGAAAACAATGTAAAATTATTTAAGAATAACCATAACTCAAAAAATTCTTTCACCTTGAAAAGTTCAAATGTTTTCGCTGCCATCTATTGGACCAAATACTAACCGGTTCGTGTTAAATAATACTGAGTAAAATGAAGTTTCTTTGCAGCTCCTTACAAACCTAAACAACTGCTTTCCCTATGAAAATCTAAATGCGCTCAAATTAGTAATCAGAGAAATATATTTACACATGTATAATTTGTAAATGCTTTGCAAAATACAGGTTAATTAGGATGAATAAACTGTTCAGATATCGGGAACTCGCTCATATTTGAAATTATAGAGCAACTGTAGCATTTCTAACTAGTGTCGTAATTCCAGTTTTTGCTTGCGGGAGACAAGATCATTTAGGAAAGAATTTATATATCCCGTGGCGCATTCCACTCATTTCAAAGCGTAGTTTTTTCTTCATATTCTGCATAAACGTAATCAGTGATTTCGCCAAACCCTCTGTGGGGTGTCATCCCCCATATCCTCGGAAGCACCTCTAATGTTAAAAATACGGTCTAAAATCAACAGAAACCGTGCAAAACTACACTTACACTTTCCGAATTTTAATTTTACCCCCTCCCCCCACACACAATGAAAACCTTGACGGAATCCCTTACGTAATCCACATGCATTGCTTTGCTGTTAATATGAGACAGGTAAAAACAAGTACCGTAACACTCATATTTGACGTAAAAAAGTAAGGAAATCGTAATTGTTAACTTTTTGTAAGATGTTATTTACAGCAGATGAGAAACTCTAACGTATCAAAGGGTAATGTCTTGACTTCATTTTAACAATTATTAACAAGATCGACGACAGAAATTTTCTTAACCTCTTTCCGCTCCACAGCCAAATCATCAACGAAGCGAATCTATCATCGAGAATTCATAACCGAAATTAGATTTACAACCTTTTTAGAACAGAAAAAAATCATTCGTTAAAGGCAGTGGTGATTGGCAGTGACAAATAGCTGATTAAAGCAGCCTTCTATACTGTGGATATATATTGAGCTCAGTGTCTTGAGGTGGACGCCACTAAACAATACGGATTCAAGTCCGGGTAGAGACAGAAATCGTACATCCGCTGATACTGAGGCAGGCTAGTTATGGAAGAGACTCAGTTATTAGGTTCATCGAAATGGGAAAAGAAGCTTAGAGTCTTGTTGTGGTTAACAGAAACTTCACAAGAACTCAACCAACCAACTGACGAAATTCTGCATAATGTCACAGACAAAGCAAACGTTATAGTGGCAAACCTCTTGTAACGATCCCTCAACTTGAATAAAGATTGGATCTGCATATCAAAATGTGCAAGAAAAGAAAACTATTTCTACGTTGAACCCACGAAACTGGGGAAACTAGAGCAAAGACAATAGCACTGGACTTCGTCTAAACAAAACAAAATTTTCAACTCTCACGGAGAGGGAACACAAAACTTATGAACAACAATAAAAACAAAGGCCACCGCACTTGTCAGGGAAACCAGAAATTGTTAGAGGAACGAAATTCAATTTCCAAAACACCTAATACTTCACACTGACTCAGCTTCGGAAGTGAAATGTTCTCAAACCTAAACTTGAACTTAAAATTCCCTTTCAAATGAGTATAAAGAAAACACTCTAATCTGATCTACTTGGTAATTCTGACTCCCGCAACACATGGACCCCGGGTGCCCTGAGATATGGAACTAAGACTGACCACAAATATATATATAGGGTGATTACGAATGATTCATTGGGTTTCGTGGGATTATTAAAAAAGACTAATACACTTACAGTAAAACAACATATCTCAAGAGAATCACAAACGGTCCCAGTTTTAAGGGGCAATTTCTCATATATGTAACTTTCACGACTAGCGACAGATGGCAGCATCATCACAAATGCTCTATGTGGCTTCCTTTGGGCACACGGCACATATCCAAGCGGTAGTCCAATTCGGCCCAAACGCGTTCTAGCATAGCGGAAGCGATGGTTGTGAATGCATCCGTGATGCGTTTCTTGAGTTCAGCAACACTGGATGGTAGTGGTTGAATTGAATTGTATTTATGGCCTTTATGCTCAGGCCGGGATAGGGAAAGGAAAAGGATTCGGTAAGGTATCGACCAGGGCTTTTGTTCAATGTACCATCCCAGTATTTTCCTGGTGTGACTGAGGAAAACCTTGGGAAAACCTCAGTCAGAATGGTCGGCCGTTGGGATCAAACCCAGAACCTCCCGACTGCTTTGCCAACAATCTACCACTGAGCTACGCCGGCACGGTGGATGGTAGTGGTGGCACAAACACTAAGTCCTTCACATACTCCTAAAGGAAGAAGTAACAAACCATGAGATCGGGAGATCTAGGGGACCATGTGAAAAGTGCATGGTCACCAGGAGCACAACGCCCAATGCAGCGATGTGGTAATGTTTTGTTTAGGTACCGGCGCACCTCAATATGCCAATCAGGTGGTGCTCCGTCTAATTGCAGTATGAATTCATTGAAATCTTGTTTCATTTGTGGTAACAACCAAACTTGCAGCATATCAAGAAATGATAAACCTGTCACAGTTACCCAGACATTATTTTTACAACTTCTACCCTCTGTCGCTAGTCGTGAAAGTTACAAGTATGAGAAATGACATGTTAAAACTTGGACGGTTTCTAATTGGTTTACTGTAAGTGTATTAGTATTTTTTAAAATAAACTCACGAAACCTGATGAATCATTTGTAATCACCCTGTACACTGTCAATATTGATTTAAAAAATGACTACTTGCTATACTTAGCACAGAAAGTGACATTTAGCGAAATTAGTCTTGTTTTTAATGGCCATTTTTTAGTCAATACGATGGCAGCGAGGATGTCGTACAGTCACGGAATTATGTATTGCGGGAGTCTAGCAGTTATTTAGTCTATGGTCTAGCAATTAGTTTCTATTTACCTTCTATTTATGCACTAAATAGGCACCCTTTAGATTAAACCTGCCACATCTGTTCCTCAGACATGTCACTGTTTCATTATAACTGCATGTCTGGCCGATAAATATATTTAAATAAAAACAAAATGTTAGTTTTTATTCAACTCCCGCAGTAGATACTTCCGTAACTGTACCATGTTGAAGGTAAGCGTATGGCTGAAATTATCTAATATTAATGCTGATGTGTATGTTTTATTTTAGGACTTGCTCATCATTTTGTCACCCTGGTGTGAAACTAGGCAAGGGAAAAGTGGAGGAATTGTTCTGTTTAATATTAACTTCCGGCATTCCATCGGTGAGATGGACAGATGTTTAATTCAAATAATTTGTTGTTTAGTTAACTATGAACTGTTGAGTGTGTCTACGTGTTTTAACTATTGGAAGCATATTTTTATCTTACAGGGAACATTTTTTCGTCCGTTTTTCATCAGTTGTGTATTGTTGCTGTAAGTTTTCTAAATTTGTGTTTGAAAACTGAATTATAAGTTTACACGTTCTAAGTCGATTAAGAGATCTAAATAGATTTCCTGGACATCATATATTTCTGTATGCTGTACAGAAATTTTATTTCTTTCTCGAAAAACGAAGACAGCAAACTTCATTATTTCTCACTATATACTTCTGTCTATTTCTTCGTAGTTGCGCATGAAAAAAATTCCATTTATAACCTTTGTACATAACTATACCTTGTGACTACAAATTACCAAAACTTAGTAATTATGATACAAAATTATACAAATGAATATACATTATTATTATAATTATTATCATTATTATTATTATTATTATTATTATTATTATTATTATTATTATTATTATTATTATTATTATTATTAT
>JAGDQP010000095.1:127454-150423 GCA_022664845.1 Lepisma saccharinum
ATTATTATTATTATTATTATTATTATTATTATTATTATTATTATTATCGTTATTAATAACTCACTTAGAAATTTTACAAAATATTAACTTCATTTGATAAAATAGTGAGCGGAAAGGAGGGTAGGGACCTTTATCTGCAACATTGGACCTATCCCGATATTCAAATAGTGAAGTATTATAGCAGCTTCATTCCTAAATTACAACCATAGACTTCCCAAGTTTCAAATATCCTCTACAAAAAACTGTTTGATTCTTCAGCTTCTAAAAGTAAATGTCGTATATATTTTTTTATCTTTTCCAATATCCTTTTGCAAGGAGGTAAAATATTGGCAAACTAATACAATTCTCCAACTTTGTAACATATTCATAGATGCATATTTGCCCTAGAGTTTAAATGGAAGCGTTTAACAAGTGTTTCAATCAATTTCCCAACATTTATGGCATTTGGACAAAGACTCGTTTCGAAATGGACGCCTCAAATAATATAATCGTGTCTCCCAGAAATGAACTTGGAATAAAACTAAAATGTTTTTCCTACTACCGAACCAAAATTATCTTCGCTATGAACAAAGAAATTTTATAATGCTACTACCACACGTAACTATTTCACATTTAATACAAATATATTTTATATTCTACTCTATCATGGTACGCATTGCAGTTGTCATCTGCTTCTTGGGGGCCCCTGACTCTGAGTAATAATAGTACTTCCGGTGAAAAGTCTCTGAAAACTAAACTCCTATGTGGAAAATAGATTTTCGCCCCTAGCAATATGTTCTACTTGCTTAGTTAGCCTCAAAAGTAAGATGAATAATATGTGCTATTGTACTGTATAAGTATTTCAGTATACGTTTGTGTAATACAAGTGAGCTAAATAGTGAAAATAAATGCTGTTGATGATATCAAGTCTAGTTTTTTTTTAAGCAAATGTAATTTCTAAACAACGTATAAAAATAATTATAAAGATAAATAATAAATCGCAAGAAAACATACTTCCAAGGATGCCCAAACAAACGTGACCAAAATGTTTAATCAGTAAACTATATAGATACGTGAAAAACACAGACTAGCAATTGTCTTTACAGGCGTCCATTTCCAAACGGGTACTTGTCCAAACCTTATTAATATTAAGAAAATTACACAAACACTTGTTATGCACTTCTAATTTTTAAAGGCTAGGGAAAACTTGCAGACATCTTAAAAATAGTTGCAGAAGGAACAGTTTAACAATATTTTACTTTTATTTTTAAAGATAAATTTTACTGCTAATTATGTTCCTGTTCTTTACTTTCTCACGAAATTCAAATGAATTTGAAGAATTTTTGGAATCACAAAAATCTTACTGTGTCCGAAAGTGATAAAACGAACTGTGCAAAAGCAATATCCCAGTTTCAAAATTTTTGTAGAAGAAACGTTTCGAAATGGACATCTGACTTGTACCTGTTGTAGTAACATTCAAGGTAGGCTGTGCGTGTATGTCTAGGAAAATATATTGCTTACAGTTTTTGTACTAATTGGCTGTGCGTGTATCTCAGTCACGTTAGGCATTACTAAACTGCAGAAAAAAATCCAATTTGCTCTCAAGAGGTCTTTTTCAAGTCACTAGGTGGGTCAAATTTCATCCCATTCCTGTAATGAGTCTAATTCATCACTATTTTACACCTGCTTACACTCCCCCAGATTTCACTATAACATTACTACTGTTAACCAGTAGTGTTGCAGTTCCTCACTTCTCCGTTGTCTTTCGTTTATATACAGATTCGGATTCTATACGCATCATCGAGAAGTATTTAAGGATGCAACGCTTTTACTCACGTTCGGGGAGATTTCACGTAGAAGGTTGCGGCTAGTGGCAGCTAAATGCTGGATTCCCTGAACGTATTTGTTCTAAACTATATATTAACGAAAAATCAGAGCTTGGCTCGCTTAACATTTTTATTGTGCGTCTCGATGGATTTGGGAAATATAGTTTATCGATGCACATATTATGAGAAAAATGTTAGGATAGAGTTCTCAATTACATTAAAGATATGATTTCACTGTAGCCGAACTAGAAGACCTAAAATCACTTAACTTGGCCGCCATTGTTGGAGGAGGAGGAGTTACAATATATTTTCGCAAAATTTATTTTAAAATGTGGTTAGTGGCATGCACATTACTAAGTTGCTTTTATCAATTCCTATACAATATATTGAAATTAAAGTAAACATAATTCCAATAAAAGCAGGGAACGAGAATTTTAACATAAACCTTGGGCGCTGAAAATCTGTTGCCTCAACTTCTGCTGCAGACAGGAAATATATGTATCGGCGATCCAAAAATGATGAAAAAATAGGTAAATTTGAGCGGACATGTACTATTAAGTATACGTTTCAGAATTACAAACGAGGTACTTTATGGTCTATTGGACATTTTACTACAGTACGAGATGGTTATCGAGCTTATTTATTAAATTTGAAATTCGGGATATTGTCTCAGATTTTTCGATATAATCTTCTCTCTTTTGTGATGTTCCAGAAATGCTGCAATGCTCTGGTCAAAATGCTAGAAATTTCACTTATGTTGTTAGCTTGTTCATACAGTATATTTTTTTTTTTATAATTTTGTCTTCTCTTCCCTTTTTAAACCAGTATATATATCCTAATTTCTTTTTATGGAGGATAAAGAATATTAGATTTACAAAACAAAACAACCATCGCCGTAGCCACCTGGAGGGATTTCACGGAAATAGCTCTATAAGCTTTTGTCAGTCTTAGTAAAATTTGACGCTCAGAACTCTTTATAATCCGTATTTGTTTTACATCGTCCATCCGGTGGCTCCAGCCGCTGGCGGCATAACCTTTGATAGATCTTATGATGACAACGTGATATATCCTTATTACTCTTGTTGGAATTTTGTATTCATTTGTGGTTAGATTTATTATTTTATGTGTAATCTTGACGGGTTTATTCTTTACTAAATCTACATTAGTTCTGGAATTTAGTAGTTCATCTAATGTTATTATTAAATAATAAAAAATGATCATGTTATTGTTAACTTTTATTATGGGTCCTCTATTAAAATATAACTTCTTATAAATAGCATATTTAGTTTTATCAGCTGATATAGTTATATTTGATGTAATTTGATTAACTACATCATTTGTTTTGTTCTGCAAATCTAATATACTTGATCCTTTGATTACCAAAGCTAAATCGTAAATGGAGTTGTTATTTCTTTGTTCCGCTGCACATATCAGGCCTCGGTGGCTTAACGGTTAGAGCGCTCACCTCTGGCGTTTGGGGTGGTCAGTTTAAACCCTGCTCGTGCCATGTAGGCTTTGTCGTTGACATGCACCATATGTGTGGGTTTTTTCGGGGTTTTCCGGTTTCGTCCCACTTTCTTAACTTCGACAATCGTCTCATAATTATCCATCCGACCTGAGTCAAAGTTGCCTAAAGGCATTAAAATTTAATTTAAAAAACATTGCAAATGTCAACTGCTGAATCATAACATCTGCTTCTTCCTGGTTATTTCTCTACTCACTCCTTTCAGTTACATCTCCATTGTGTAGCAGAAATGGTGTCGCATGTGCACCAATTTCTACCAGTGTCTTTCTAAATGTTCATATCTTTTAAGGTCGTTGAGATATTCACACAAGTGGCGGCCTTAGGTATGGGCGAACCAGGCAAAAGCTTTGAACCCCGCGCCCAGAGAGGCGCGGCGCTGCCAACAATTAATTAGTAGTTTAGCCTGCCTGATTACGTGGAGACACGTGAAATACTGCAGTTGTTGTTCTTTATCATTATACTAATAAATCGCCAATCTTAGTGTTTGTTTACTGGATTTTGTTTCTTTTCAAATTGAAATTTGTTGATCCTATTTGAGTAGATGACATGTTTTAGGATCTCTCCGATCTGTTTTTCTTTGTCTTGAAATATGTACATAATAAAAAAAACAGTGAAATTATCCGAACAATCATATTGCACTGAGAATAATAGCCATGATTCCCTGAACGTTACGTCTGCCAAGAGGAGCTTTAAAAGCTGTCTAAAGAACACTATGACCAAAACCGGATGTCTGTGTCATTCTTCTATCTATAGAAAACGACGTTGCATCAACTCTAAATTGTAGCTATTTCATTGAAGATTTTAATAACAAGAAAAGTCGAAGAATCAATGTTTAACTAGTACAAGAATGCTAACTAGCTTTACTATTATAAAGCTTTACTTATTTATTTACTTAGAGATAATGTTTGAATTCCTATTATACGAAACTGTATTTATTTACATCGACTTTATTTCTTGTAAATCAATTTCCGAGATAATAATTTTCGCAATTAGCCAGGCTTTGTTTAAAAATAGTTTATATTTATTGCACACATTTTTATGTACGTATGCACAATTGTACAGTATTGGTTATTGTGATTTTGTGGGACCCCATGATGAGTCATTGGCCAGAGCCCCGCAAAGGCTAGGGCCACCTCTGATTCACACAAGGAGTTAATTAACTTCTTCTTGTTACTGTAGTTACACATACCAACGAGGAGGTAGTGGATTTTCTTCTCTCAGCGTCAACTACCTGGAAACTTTTCCCCGAGCAATTCTTGTGAATTACTTTATGCGGAAATCATTGTATCTATCAAATACTAAATTTAAATCTTCATTTTCAGATACAAATGCAGTTTCTGCAAGACATTTTTTAGAAAGTCCGGTACTGTCCCGCAGACTGGCCACGGGACTACCCATAATAAAGCGTAGCTATCAATTTTAATAAGGGAAGGCGTACTGCTATTTCTCCTTTATTGGGTCACAACCAATGCGTTCATCAGCACTGATTTATCAGTAGCTTCTCTCGTTCTGTCATCTTTAAGTATCGAGCCAGGCACTGATAAAGTTTAAATCTCAGCATGTCATGCATGTAAATGTGATTACTATTTTGAAGAGAAAGGACTCTACCATACAACATAGATGAATCCTTTGATGCTGTGGTTTCCACTCTATCATTCTTTACATTCGTGTTGTGTACGGAGTTATGAAACGGAGCATAAGATGCCAGTAGGAGGCTTTATTTGTAGGTGCGCACAAACGTAACTCCTATATCGTGCGCTTTGTCTTAATTAACGCCTCCGGAAGGCATTCTTTCTGAAGCAATGTTACCAACCCATCGAGATACTGTACTGGATTTAAGGTCTGGATGAATAACTCCAACTCAACTGTCTCCTTAATTTGCTGCGTTCTCGAGCATTTCAGAGTATTCTGCTACTTCCTTCCTCTTTGTGAAAGTGTTCCTTGACGATTTTCCTTGCTTGCCTGTGTTACACACTTCGATATCCAGCTGACTTTTTTTTTTACATTTGAGACCCACCTTGTCACCCCCACCTCTCAGTATCCTTTGCTTAATTCCGATTCGCGCGTCTGAGGAACGCAGGTTACTGAATATGTTCTCCAGGAAGTTGGGGTGGGCCATCCCCGTTTTCTGTCTCCCTACCTCGGCCCATGACACGGCGTCGGGGTGCGGAGTCAGTAGGACCTTTTCCACAGCTAGAAAAAAATACAATATAAAGCTGTAAAAAAAAGGAACTTAAGAGACGGGAGGGTTATGGAGGTGATTCTTTCGCCTAGTTCCCGACGAATAAACCTGGGCCCTGTCTCCCCGGTTGGGGTCATTAATTCTCTTTTATTTTCTTTACTGTCATATATATTTTGTTAAACTTGAGTATACAATACAGTTTACATTTTATTTATTTTAGTTTTGTTAAGTTCTGCATTTAGTTTTCTTTAACAAATGTCTCCTGTTTGTTTATGTATTTTAATTATTTTTTATTGTAGTTATTTCTTTCCTTTCACATTATTTGTTCATTTTTTCAGTTTAATTTTGGTATTTTTCCACACATCAAGTGCCACTACAATTACTCGATATTTTGTTTATTAGTTATTCGCTTTTAAAATATTATTATTAGACTGTATAACAAGAAAAATTATTATCGCTTTGCGAATCTTCCTTCTTTTCTAGCTCGGAACTGATGTTATAATTTTATTAGGTGCAGAGTTACTTAGCAATGTTTTCATGAAAATTGCAATATCCTTTATATTTTAACATGTTTCCTATACATTAATATTATTATTTATTAGAATTAAAAATAAATAAACTATCAGCACAATGCAGTAAATCCTATGCAATTTGATGAAATGAACCATGCCCCTAACATTATTCATAAAAAAAATAATTTCTGGTCTCATTATATTCTATTTTAATTCTATCCCTACTCTAACCTATATATATTCTAAAACACATTTACTCAGGTGGGGAAGTCGACTCTGAATGTCCAGGTCCTGTCCTGCGCTGCTGGATGAACCCTCCAGATCCTTTGGATTGGGGTGGTTCCAAGACTTCTTTCCTCTTCATCTTCTTCACCACATTGCCACATGTAAACACTTCCACACAACACTTCATCACAGCACTTCACGCACAATTTTGTAAATGGTTTCAGTTTTCAAGTTTATTTTCTATCCAGAGTTATCCTATCCAGACCACTGAGTTGGCAGAACCTCTGGGAATCTTTATTCAGTTATTAAACGCACATTATTTATATTAACACGCACACGCACTCGCATCAATTCGCACACTACGCGTATCGCCAGACGGAGGCCCCTGTAATTCTAGGTATACATGACCGTGGAGGGGATATCGAATCCACAAAGTTTGCATGAGATAACAGTCTTGTTGTTTTTACGCTTATGGGAACAAGACGCCCGCACGCGAACACGCCCGCTCCCGACTTACGCCCGACACACGTACCCGTATTTACAATATGTAATCTACTTGAGTCCTCTAAACTAAATGTAGTTCTTCACCTGTTGATCTCTTTAATTGGTTTCTTCGCATATATTTTGTTTTACATATATGTAAGAAATCCTAGTAGAAATTTGGTATATTAGGTATCTTTCTGTTCTTCCCTAAGGATCTCTTCCACTGTTAGTCCTCTTAGTTCCACTATTTGCTGGATGACCTCTCCTTCTTCATTTATTTGGTTGAACGGGCACTCGAGGACCACATGTTCAGGAGTTGCCAGCTGACCATACTCACACATCGGGGAGTTCACCAGTGCTAAGTCAAACAGTTTGGCGTTGTACGGGCCATGTTCGCTTAATAGATGAACCACACCCTGACCTGGATTCTAGCTTTCCCATGCAAGTCTATTAGAAATATTATCAATTATGTCAAAAAGTCGTATAGATTTATAACTTAATTACCAATATGTCTGCCATTTGGATGTTATTATCTCATGCATTTCTTCTTTCGTTCCAGGCATTTCTTCCAGAATTTCCGTTGCTCTTATTAGATTTTCTTTTTTGGTCCAATGTATAGCAGCTATCTTCAGTACCTTCCACCATTTAGGGCCACCCCCGGTGTTGTCCTATAAACCCCAGACATCTTCAATAATATCGCTCTCTGTATTCAGTTTAGTTTCTCAGGCTGTTTCTTGTTCTCAGTCAGACGGTGCGTCCACGCATTCACTCCATAAGTTCCTATTGCGCATAATATCTGATCATGATACAATTTAATTAGCTCCATTAGTAAGCCAAATTTTGTAGTTGCAATTGTTAAAAATTTATTTCCCATTTTGAGTATTTTGTTAGTAGTATTCTCCATACGTTCCGAGAAGTTTAGTCTCTCATCTATAGTTACTCCTAGGTATTTAAATGTCTTCACTCTTTACTCTTTTTTACATTGTACTTTATTACTGGATTTCTTTTTAATTTACATTTTAGTATTATATAATTTGTCTTCTCCATGGAAACAGTCAGTTTATTTTTCTCGCACCAATTTTTTAAAATGTCTCATATTTTATTCGCTTTGACTTCTAGTTCTCTTCTGGAGTCAGCCACCGCTGTTGTTACGATATCGTCCGCGTAGGCAAACACCGACATGACCTCTCACAGTTGGTCTAATTCTTTCACACAAGGGTCGATACATATGTCCCAAAAATAGTACCATATACCGACCCTTGCGGGCATCCTTTGTTCGGTATTCTTTCCAGCTTCATTCCCGGAGAACAGATATTGATTATACTGTTTCTACAGTAATCCTCGAGCACCCGAATGATGTATGCCTGAATATTTAATTTACTTAAGCCAACAAAAAGCGCCGGCCACCACGGATTATCAAATGTCCGTTTAATATCCACAAAACTGCTATTACGTATTTTCCATCCGACCTCCCAACGTAATCACATAGTTTGTTAGCATCATCCTGTGTCGATGTTCCTTTGCGGAAGCAAAACTGTATTTGATCATGTTCCAATTCCTCACGATGTTGTTGTAGGCAATTTAATATTATTATTATTATTTTCAAATATTTCCAAATGACGTTGAGAAGGCAGATTAGTCGATAAGATCTTGGACTCGTCCTGGCTTTGTCTGGGCTTTATTTTTAAATAACTAGACTAGCCTCTTTCCATATTTTGCGGAAACCTTCCCTGCCTTGGACACTCCGTGAGAAGTCAAGGTCCCTTGCCAGGTAAGGGACCCAAATATATTTCATTCTCTTAAAAATGTCTGATTTTATGCAATACGGACCCGGAGCTTTCCTGTTTTTAATGTCCTAATTGCTGTTTCTATTTCATGATTTTGAATGCCTAATTCTCCCACATTGAAGTCATTGTTATCGGATACTTCTTTCAAAATTCTTTGCATATCTTCTCTTATTATCTTGTTTTCTTCTCTTTCGTTTTCGTCGCTCTCCGTTGGAACAAGTTCCTCCAGGAAAAGTCTAGCCGACTCTTCCCAAGTTCTCGTATAAGTACCATCTTCTATTTTTGTATTTGGTAGTGTCTGGGGAGACTGTTTCCCATGCAGAGTTTGTATGGAGTTCCCACGCATATATAGTAAGATTATTTTCAATAAACCTCTCCCAGGTTTCCTTCTTCCTTTGCATTAACCTTTCTTTGTATTATTTTTGACTATTCTATACTCTCCTAGTTTCCTTGTACTTAGCTCTGGGTCTCGCACTTGTTGATAACTTTCCTCCGCGGCCTGGCAATTCTCAAATTATATTATATTATGTCAAATTGTTTTAGAAATACATTTACATATTTTCCAAACAGCAACTAAGACTTAAAAAAAGAGCCAAATAATATGATTTTTTAAAAATAGAACTATGAAATAATTGTTAACGTTATTTTCAAAATTAATTCAATTCAATCACCTCTTTCTGTATTAAAATTGCTTTCAAACTGTTAACAAAAAATGTTGTCAAGTCGTGAATTTCAGATTATTTTTAAAACATATATAACACATTGTAAAAGGCATTTTCTTTGAAAGGTACTATTCGGATTTTATTTTTAAATAATTTTCTGTAACTTGGAAAATGTTTTCGATTTGCTGCTTTTGCAGTTCATCCATAACATTAATAAAACTGTAGCAATATTTCGAACTTCAGGAGAGATTTTCTGTTAAATAAAGAGCTTTTCGGCCCACGTGTACTTGGTTTATTAGCAGTATGGTACCCGAAACTGATATTCCTACTTCTCGGTGAGACTCGGTTCTTATGATAGGGCTTGAAAAGTCGTTTGCAACGTGTAACGTTTAGGTGCTGATGCATTATAAATTCTCCAGTAGTGGGGCCTAAAGTCTGAAACCTCAGAGAAACATATCTCCAAAACGCTTTGTGTTGCAATTTCTCATCTTGGGACAGAGTCCTAACGAAGAGCGCTCGCTTGTCATGCGAAAGGTTCTCGGTTCGAGTCCTTGTCATATTACGTATTTCTTTTCCTCTAGAAAATATGTTACAGTATCCTTTGTGCCAGTGCTGTGTAGCTTCTTGCCCTTTTATTCGTATTCTTCATTTTTACTTCATTTATTTAAAATAAGTGCATTGCACTTCATGAATAATAATAATAACTTCAACTGTTTATTTATTAATGTTCATACTGTTTCTGTTTTTTATGTATACATGCAACACAAATTTTGCTGAACATGTAAATTAGTTTATGTTTTAAATAAATGAAACAAAAATGAAGAATATGAATGAGAAAACAAAAAGCTACAGAACACTAACATTCATTTACATGTCAAAAGTATACTGTAACACATAACTGTTGCATTTTACTATAGAGGAAAAGGGTATTGACTTGAGAAAGTCTCGAACTACGTACCCTTCACACTACAAGCGAACTCTCTTTCATTTCTCTACGATTCCAGTACTCATAGATTCTCCGTAAACTCTGATTCAAGCGTAAAGCTAAGAATTTTTTATCCAAAAATATAATATGGAACCATATCAAAAGTTCAATTTTTAGTATCTGATTGAAGTTAAATTTAATATCTGGGATTTCCAAAATATGCTAGAATCGTTTCCAAATGATTGACTTACCACGATCAATAGTTTGTCTTCAACCACAACAGTAAACAGTGTAGCTAGTGTTTCTTACAGAATACTTTTCTGGGGGGATAAATCGAGTCGAAAATTATAAATAATACATATTGAGTCTCAAGTGCTAAAAATATAAAATAACAATATTTTTTTTTATTTTACTGAAGAATATGCATATTTCCTTAGTTAACCCAAACTAACATGAACAGTATTTATAGAAAGTGCTATTATATTCGTATTTAAGAATACATGAGTAATACAAGCATTGAAACTAATTCTTTTGGGAGGCTGTTGAAAACCCCGGGGGCAAAGCTCTCGAAAAAAATCGTATTTTATGTGTATTAGAGGGCCGATATCTCTGGTGGGACAACATATAAAAAATATGTTTTCACATGTTGTACAATTATATTGTACAAATTTCAACTTTGATGTTTAAGTTTGAATGCATTATTCATTTGTAAATTGGGGATATAAAACTCGCACGGGCTTTGGTAAACTTATTATTAAAGGACGCACGAACATTTTTAATCTTCGATTTGCACATTGATAACTCTGTCGAAACACACATATCTTAGCTGAAATTACTACCATATTTTCTCCTTATATAATTGTAGAACATGTGAAAAAATGATTTTTATATGTTGTCTAGCAACACTCCGGCCTGCAATACGCATAAAATACGAATTTTAAGATTTTCAAACATTCATAAAAAATTAAGTAACCAGATGAACGCTGATATTTAATCCACTTAGTACGACAAAATCCTCTAATTTAGGAATTTATTATGTTGTGTAAATCACATTTGCATATTATTGTGATCACTTGAGTTACGTTTTAGGGTTATCATGCAGAGAACTAAAATCATCAAGCAGATAAATATGGTTTCTGAATATCTTATGATAAACCAGTACGGAAATATTATATTTTGTGTAAACTACTGCGCAAATAGCGGCAAATTAATTAACAGATTGGGATAGAAACAAAACAATATACGTTTTAAACTATTTTAATATAAGGAATATTATTATTATTATTGGAAGAGATCGATTAAACATGCAGAGCAATTTTAGATGGGCTGACCTGTAGTTTGTATAAGATCGCAAAACCCTCTGTCTTATCCGTAGTTTGCAACACTTTGGTGTGTGCTTTAAGTATGTTGTTTATCATCACTAGACGATGTAAAATATTCAATAACACGACGAACTGTCATTTGAAAAAACATTACACCTAATTGGCAACACTGACAAACAGGTAACATCGAGTTTTCACTCCTGATGTCCACAGTGTTACTAAAAACAAATTTCCGGAAACAGAATTTTCTTTCAATGACTCGTTTCTGACTTACTGAGAATTATTAATTTTATTCCTTTACTAGGAGCCGATTTTGGACTCATAGTTGGAAACGCTGTATTCCCAAAACTAAGCGAAATTTCACCCATGTTCAAAGGCCCATTTTTACTTGTTTTGATGCCAGAAATCATCTACCGAATGTTACGTCCTCTATTCTGAAATACTGTGGATATATCCTTTATTTAACTTCCGTGAATTACGAAGTTCCACCCCCTGTCCCAGCTCCATCGCACCTTAAATTTTTATACTCTCCATATCTCAGCATCCTCTATCAGATGAACAATGTTTGATTAGGATCTCAGCGACAACATATCGTGACCCTCCCTTGTCAGCATAGCTACACAACTTAAAATGCCGTTTCACTGCACATACAAGTACTTATATAGATTTTTATTATGATATTTTACATATGAGATTGCGTCTTTGGATCTAGTCCGGCTAAGGATCAACCAATCCGGACCAAACTCTAGCATTGCTTATCCAACTTCCTAGTATAACTATTTGCAATAACAATTCATATCAATCTTCGGAGACGGTCCATCAATGCGTCTCGTTCAAGACTGAGTTGAATTTGAATTTGGAGTATGTAAAAGCTTTATATAATGCTAAGTATGCTGCAAAAGTTGCACATTGTTAAGGTAAAATGTTTATGACTTAACAACGACAAACGATATTCTCCTCAAACTTGAAACGATATTCTCTTTGTCTGTTATTTATTAGGGTATCTTTTAATAATAGATATATTCATATGTGTGGCCATCGCGCATGAATATAAGTGTTTATAGTGTAATGAAAAGAGACAAATCCTTTGAAATACACCGAACACAAGAAAAATTTCTTAGTTATGTGAAGCTAGATATCTATGTAGGAATTACTTACTTAAAAAGAAAATTTAGGAGCGTGAGCAGACAATCGTACTATTTTTAGCAAAGAGAGTCAGACACTGAATCTTCCTCAATTCTGCGACATTTTCTTTATGTTTTTTTTTATTCCTAAAAGGTCTATTTTGTATTTATTTTCATATCCCTTTTGCCACGTTTTCGTAAATGTATGTCTGTTCCATTAAGGTCATTTGGAATATTCCCGACAATTGGGCACTTCTGACATTTCTAAGCTTGCAATACTTTCGATTGCATAGTAGTCAATTCGTGATATATACAATAGTCGAGGAAGGGGCGTCATAGTGTATAGAATCTCTGCAGTGAATTATGAGTTTCTGTGTTGTATTTGTGAAAAATCAGAATCATATTTTGTAAGTTATGTTGTTCAGAAAACGTGACTAAGATGACCGTGTTCTAAAACAAATGATTCGGTTGTAAACTTTTTATGAACCAACTGTTGATCATGGAGTTCAAAGTCATTGCACACTACCAAAGGGTGAAGATGAAGCGTTGTGTGAGCAAGTGTAGATTCATTTCCTTTAGCCAATGGTACAAACTTCCAGAATTAATATGTATTACCGTAATATAGGATGTTTTGGAGTAACACAGACATTACATTGAGTATGTCAAGTTGGAACTCCAAATGATTGTACTATTAATAACAATAATTGTACCTTCAAGTACTTCCATTGTACCCATTGAACCAACATATATCTTCGATTCTACCCTCACTGATACCGGGAAATTCCCGGTCAAAGTTTGGGTTGCTATCTTGACGTAGCTCCCCAAGTGACTGTACTATTGATAAAAATATTCAAGTACTTTCATTGTACCGATTGAACCAACAAAAATATTCGATTGTACCATCACCGATACCGGTTAGTTTTTATCTCAATGCTTCAAATTTTCCTTATAGAAGTTTCGATTGTGCTTTTCCTTGAAAGCCAGCTTGTATCAATATTAAAGCAAGATTTTTATCTAGAAACACACATTTATATTCAATTATTGTTTGTAAGTAAATGATTGTAAATATAACTGTTTTTCCTGTCCTTATTTTTTAACGTTTAATGCCGAAACTGTTTTGTGACATGAGCTCAAAGACTCAAATGTATTGTAGTTGTTTGGTGAGGTACCTACTTGGAAAGCCTTCACCTTTATCACAGTTGTTGAAAATGTGCGTGAATGGTTTCTGATGAGTCGTCGAAACTTTGAGCTTATTCTTGTATCTCTCGATTTGTAAAAATCACGTTGCACTTGTTCACATTTATTTTAAGTAGTTGTTTCTCACATAAAGAAGTACACAGATAAAAACGCAATCCAACACCAACAGTGGTTCAACTACTTTATTAACATATAAATCTAAAACTAAATTGAGAGCAAAATATTATTTATTTGAATTTGGTAGAGTCGCTAAGGCCATTCATTAATTTAGGCGATAGAAGAAAAACAGGTGAAAGTCATTTTTCGATAATGTTTATTTATGTCTAGAGAATGGAATCTACGCAGCAAAATATATACACTGAATTGTAAAACACGTCGTACTTCACCTATGGGTAGACCCACGAGTGGACTATGACGTAGGTTATATTTTACATCTTGCTACAGATAATTAATTTTCTAGGCAGAAATAAACACTATTGATTTTCACCAGTGTTTCTTCCAACGTCTCAAATAAAAAAAGATAAAGAGTACTCAGTTCGAACTCTGTGCAACCTCAGCAATCAGAATATAATTCATTGAATTTCTGGCTACAAACATCTTCATCAAGATTATATTCTATTGCGAACTTCATAAAGTCAGCACACTCAATATGACACTCTATTCCCCGCTAAAACTCACGAAACAATAAAATATTATCATTGAATCAATTTGTACATGAGAGAAAATTTGGTGACCAACCTTTTCCTCCAAAGCCATTTCGTCCAAAGGACATTTCGTACAGAAGCCATTTGGTCCAAAGGGTATTTCGTCCGAAAAAGGCTTTTGTAGAGTTCTGTATGCAATTCTGATAAGCACAATAACAGACTGTAAATTGTTTTTCCGGTTTGATTTCGTTGGAACAATATGTATCTGACACATTATCTTTAATATGTAGTAGTGTACTTCCAGAATTTTGGGGGTTTGGTTTCTATGCAATGTTGCCACGTTACAGCCGAAAAATGCGAAGAACGGGAATTTTAAACGTTAAATCTTAAAAGTATCACACCATTATTTCCCTTTACTGCATGCTATAGACAACTGGTATATATAGTTTGAAAGCCTATTTTGTTGTGATTAGCATGTGGTATAATTTGTACCAAAAGACTATTTAGCGTGCTTCCTATATCAATTTAAACCCAAATCTATGACTTCCGATGCGAGCGTTCGGAGTTCCGTCATTTTCCAAAATGGCGGCTTGAGCACAACTTTTATTTTTGAAGAATTTACGTAATTTGAATCACAAAGGTATATAGAATATTGTTAGAAATTCCCTTGCTTCTATGATTTTTTAAACTTCCATTTTCGATGCTATAACGACTGGACTATTGTGGCAAGTTAGCACCACAAATTCTGAATTGGAATTTTCCTGTAACCGGAAGGGTACAATCGAAAATGTTTGTTTGCGTTTGTTCAATCCCTACAATCGATGTAACTTAAGTCACAATAATTTTATGAAAACTACAATCGTTTGGGGATGCAACGTCAACTAAGCACCCTAAATATTGACCGGGAATTTGCCGGTATCGGTGAAGGTGCATTCGGAGATTTCTGTTAGTTCATTCGGTACAATAAAAGTACTTGAAGGTACAATTATTTTTATCAATAATAAAATCACTTGGGGGGGCTACGTCAAGTTAGCACTCCAAACTTTGACCGGGAATTTCCCTGTATCGGGGAGGGTACAATCGAAGATATTTTTAGGCATCAATGGGTACAATGGAAGTACTTGACGGTACAATTATTTTTATCAATAGTACAATCATCTGGGGTGCCAACTTGACATACGTCATTAAGTTGTGGGGTACTTAGGACACCTTTACTAAGAGTATATTTTCTCTATACTTTCTTCGCAGAAACCTATGTAACACTATTCATGTAAATTACAAAAATGTATATATTTGATTCGTATCTACTCTTAAAAAAGTTCAAAATACTCCAGGAACAAGGAATCTTGCCTTGAGTTTTTGATGCGGTAAGAAACATGATGTCTTGCTACATCTGGGAAAACGTTTCGCAATCCCGGAAACACATTATGCGGCATAAGAAGAATAATAAAAACAAATATTTGTGATTAATTCAAACTTGTACTCCCATCAAAAGGGAAATGAGCTTAGCAGAGATTGTTTGACATTTGGACGAACAAGTAAGATTTCGAACTTCTTAAATTAACCCACTAATAAAATCCCAAAATGTTCATATGGTCCTTCACATGTTCATTATGAAACTCTACATAAAGTGTCAAACTACAGCGTAATTTGAATGGGTTCTGATCAAGTTCTTTCACCCTTTGTTTGATCTTCGCTGTTAGAGCTAACGACGAAAACTAGCGATGCGATAAAATATATTATACATTTCATTCTCTTTAAAATAATATCATTTTAAGATAGTCTGGCAGATGCCATTGCTACCCGCAAATTTAATTAATCGTAAAGTGTTACTGAGTAATAATTGTCAAAAGTTTACATGAGTTTTCATTTGGAGTTTGAAGTGTCTCAATAGAGTGTCGGAATTTCTCATGTAGTAAGGCAATCCCGACGCTTCGCAATAGTTTCATATGAACACCTTCTGTTACCAGAGTATTATATGTGTGGAGTGAAACATATATTAAATAAGAGAAGAGACAACAGGCTTTGTAACGACGTTCAGAAATCTCATCTAAATGCTTCATATGTTTCCTAAAATACGAAACTTTCTTAGCGTGCCGGGAATATTCCAAATAACCATATTCTTTGCACTACTATGCTATTCATAAGTTACACTAGCATATATTGTAAGATCAGTTACACAGTAGCATAGTTGAGTTGAATTTCAGGTTATGAAGTTGCGTTTGAAGTTGAACAGTTTTAGCTTTAGTTATTTCGTAAAACGAGGTTTTTTCTGTAATGTGCATCAGAATAATATGGAAGAATTTAAGAGACTTGTTAAAATTTCCAAGATGTTTGATTAGTTTTAGCTGTTAATTTAAATACGTTTTCTACTTTCTATCCTTTCTAGCCTTAGATAGAATTTGTAATACTAACTGTGGTTTACAATTTTGTTTGCCTTCTTTTATTGGATGGAGAAGTGATAACATATTTTAACTAATTCTTCTTTGTTTTACTTCTGGTCTGAACTATCAGCTCTATCCAAAGTTCTTTTAGTGGATGACATTGGTAGGATAGTATAACTTAAAGGAAAAATGTTTTATTCCTATAAATATTCTGATTATAACTCTGTAGTTCAAGTACGAGAATGTAAGATAAACTCCCATTAGAAAAGTTGGAAAAGTTGCAACATGTGTTACAAAGTCACCGTTATTCACAGGCAAACCATTCGTAATTATCATTAAAACACGTTTAAATTTGGATGACCGTGATTCATAATGGTGTAAGTCAGTCGTCGTGATTATAGATATGAGTAACTGTTAACAACCGTTACTTTTGAACAGCGTACTGTGTAGGACTGAAAGAACACACACGTATTTTTAATATATATACGTATTTCTAATTTTATCGAATTAGAAAAGAAATTATCGAGATTTCTGGTTTTAATAACAAGATACTTGACACTTTCTTCATTAATCCTAAATTTCGTGAAGCCCTGGCATACATAACAAAGAATCTCAACCATCCAAATCTCTATGTAGGGGCCCCATTACAGAATAACTTAGAGTTATTAATTTTACTATGTATGTTTGTGTAAAGCAATCTAAAGTTGAAACGGCGATACACAAAGACAAAATAACTTCACTTTCTACATCAGAGTTTATGATCTAGCCTTCCATTTGTAAACTGGTAACGTTAAAGCTGTTTTTACGAAAACTTTATACAATAAACCGTCTGCGAGATTAGGTGCATTACACCAAGATTTACTCTACTTTGTTAATATTTTATTTATTTTGCATGCTCATGCATTGTTCTATTTGGCGCTCAATCTTTCCTGTTCTAGGTATCTTCGGTTCATTTTCATTCAACGCGGGCTTCAGCTTGAATAGAAGCAGAAAGAGAGAAACTATTTCCATAATAGAAGTACTAATATAAATACAGCTCTATTGCTAAGTTTAATACTAAAATAAAATGTTTGTTTTATGTTAGATCATTGTATACAAGAGCGACTTTGCTTGAAACCATGAGACTTCGGCCAATAATTCACTTAATTCCCCGCATGGCTAATGAAGATTTAGATATCGAAGGCATCAGGATTCCTAAGGTAAGTAAGAATTCCTATAACAATTCTAAATAACATAATTAATTTTGTTAGTGCCATATAATATTTTTACCTAATTTCATGTACTATGGATATGTTTATTTTAAAATTAATTGAGAAATTTCTCTTCCATATCAAGTTCCTTTTGACAGTTTAGACTTGTAAATTTTCTTTTGACTTCTTTTCTATCCTTTAAAGTTTCTATCACATGTTATATAGATGTGGCCAAAACTGATAAATATAATAATGCTATTGATTTCTTTGGTGGAACATTTCGTGCAAGTCATTACGTCTGACGTTCTCCGTCTGGAAAATCAAGGATCACTGTCTTGCTGATCGATTCTCCACAATATGCATGTGAAATTAACTCATTTTTCGTAATACAGAACACAATTTATTTTCACATTGCTAGGGGGCAGCTGGAAATGAATGACTCATTTTTAGTACCACCAAATGTACAGCAATATTTTACCCGTATGCATTACCGTTTCACGTGAACTGTCCCTTTCTGTTTGCATTGTTCCCTGCATGTGACAAAGTATAGGTATCATTTGTTGTCACCCGTGATAGATCTGGAGAGATAAATCGATGTTAGCGAGAAGAGCAAAGATGAACGAGTATGGAGAGACATATGGTTACATATTGACCTCTGTTGTTCTCGCTGAGTTTGCGGGGATCCAACGCATCAAATTTCTACACCTTCTCCATGCGCGTAGGTGTTTCCCGACGATTTTACCATCACATATCATCTGTATGGCGATTTCCCGTGTCGTTTCTTGTGGATATGTACGAATTAACTCGTTTAAACGGACTTAATCAAAGTTTGATATCCGTGACAGTGGTCGTAGTTGATATCTGGCTATCCGTCGACCAAATCACTATATATATATCCATATAAATTCGAATACATATCCACTTGGCATTTATACAAACTTTTATACGTGCATGGATTTTCACTGAATTTTGTATACGTGTTCCTTGGATTCCGAAACAGGGCATATGCATATTTTGTTGACTAGAAGTGAACATGTGACAGACTAATTACAGAAAAACAATAATTCTATTGTTGACAACAATGAAATAAGTTGTTTACATTTTAATTTCAAATACCAATAAAGACAATAAATAAACACTTTAGATTTTTAATTTATTTGGTTGTGACAAACCAGAAATAATATATTTATTACGATTAACTAAGATTTCAGGAAAATGTATTACATAAGTAATTGGTAACTACTACTACTACTGATTGTAACAGTAGTGGTTGTTTTTTATTAATGGTGATAGTGGTAATAGTTGTTGTTTTTGTAGCAGTTGTTGTTTTTGTTGTTGGAGCTGAAGCAGAAGTTGTAGATGACGCAGTAGTTGCAACAGAAGTAGTAGTAGTAGTAGTAGTAGTAGTAGTAGTAGTTGTTGTTGTTGTTGTTGTTATTGTTGTAGATATCGCAGTAGTTGTAGCAGTAGTAGTAGCACAAGAACTGTCACCAACATAATCACCTCGCACCAACAAGCGGAAAAATCTGCTCGTATTATTTAGTAATATTTTATTTGTGATATTAGTTGTTTGCTTTTATTTATTTATAATCTGCCGATTATTCCTTAACCCTTCCTCCTCACATTCTCAGGGGAACTTGTTTCATGTTAAATCTTAATGCACACGATTAAAACGTTATAACATTGTTGTATAATTTCACCCGGCGACCAATATACGTTTAAAGTACGATTATCTTTTTTAAAATTTTAAATATTTGTTAATGTTTCCTCTTCTGTCTCGTCTTCTATCTTCCGTTAAGCTCTTTATGTAGTCTTCTCCTTGTAATTTTGAAGCGGTATCCATTATTCTCTAATATTTGACAAAGATGTGATATATTTTATTTGCTTCATCTGAGATATGCATTGCTCTGTGTATTAATGTAGACATAACTGCCTCTTATTGTGCGGGACGATGGTAAGACACTGAGTTTAAATATAAGTCTTGTATGTCGGCTTTCTGTACTCCTTATAGCCTAATATTCTATTTTGCTCTTAATAAATCAAAATTTCGAAAAATGGCAGTTGCCCATTCTTTACCAATTCCAACGTGAATATAATTATTTCACTTGTAATATTTGAATGTTGAAAAAGACTTTCAAATGTTTGCACTCCATGTGACGATGCATTCGTATTATCTACATATATATATACCAATGACTGAGTATAATTTTGTTGATCTTAAAGGTGATTTGTCAAACCTCTAAATGTAAAAATTCGTAATCACAGGAGATTGTAACGTTTCTTGGGTGAAACGCCCAAATTCATACTGAAATCTTGAGGATGTATTACATTAGAAGATAAAGAATACAGAAGGCATTGTTCAGCAATGATCGGTTTTATCTATTGCTTAAGGTCATTACATACAATTGATTGACTCACCTTATCGGCAGACTTGCGTTGTCAAAACTCTAATAATGAGTATATGCAGCTTTCATTATCGCCTGAGATCTGGCAGAGCTCAAGACCAAGTTGTAGGGGCGAATAAACAGACTGATCGGCTATGACTGGGTAACAAACTTAACGTACCATAGTATATTCGTGTGTACTCCACCAAATTGAGTAATTGATTGACTTATGTTTTCCTGAAACGTATCTTTTGTAATCTTTCGTATTGTAGCTGTATGTTCAGAAAACCCTGAGATCCGCACTTCTTAATTCTGAGTGCAACTGCACCCGAGAATTGGTGCTGGTCTCTTGGCATTCCGGCCCTGCTCGTCAAGTCATAGGAATAGGAAAGTCAAGCAGTCACCATAGTTTACATAATGTTTTACATCATGGTAATTCAACGTCCATATAATGTAATATAAACCTGTGTGCTTAAAATTCACATTTGTACCGTGGTTATACTTGTATAACGCGATGTAATACATATTGCGTCTCGTATGTAATTAAGGCTAACGTCCTTTCTTGTCGTTTTGCCTGAATTTATCAAAGCCTTATCTTAGCTTGTAATTCATAAATATTATATAAAGTAGTTTTGTTTCTTAAATTTGGGAATCCTTTACAAGAAAATAGTAATCACATCGCCACCCCATACTTTTGTTCATAGCACATTCTATCATAAATGACATATGTCGACGTCAGAACATGTTAAAAACTTCAATAATTTATCGTACGAATATTATTCTTAATTCTTTAAGCATATCTTGCAGAGGTACTTTAACGAATAATACTGTGACAACGAAACTTAATAAGGTATCATCAAGTTTTATTGTTACATGTTTCAATGTCTACACAAACTCATATCAAGTAATCACGTGATGTGTATTTCCTCCCACACATGACTTGAGAAGCGTTGCTAAGTACTTTTCTCGACAATAAAAATGCAATCCGGCTTCTGTCGGCAGCATCATGACGAGAGCACCCGTATCTAGTAGTACTGTGGCACTAGGCTGGGCGACACCTGCGTTTTGCGTTGTCACGTCGGTCCGGTACCGAATGTTACGTTATGGGGTGCCATCAGATTACGTACCCATTCGTGGCTTTTACGCATTGATGGAAATATGACCAGCCAATCTGTTGGAGCCTATTGTGTTCCCTTTAGTGGGGGCTCTGCTGGGACCACAATCCATCAGGATAATGTGCGCCTGCATGGGGCAGGTTATGTCCCAGCTTTCTTCTGCTTGCTTAGTAGGCCTGTTCACCTAATCTCCCGCCGATTTAACACGTCTGGTCTATAATTGTACAGCGCCTTTCACGTCAGTTACCTCATTCAGCTACGGTTTATGAGCTGTTGTATCGTGTCGAAGAGTAATGGCTTGCTATACTCCAAGACATCCAAGAATATAATCATCTTCTCCATACCTCGACGTTTTGCAGCCGTTTTGAACGGCCATGGTGCGCACACAGCATACTGACCTTCGGCAGTTTTTATTCACTGATACCACGTTGTTGAGCATCAAACGGGGCGGCAAAGTTAATCATTTGCTACTTGTACCTTACGTTATCTGTCTGTCAAATTTGGGGCCTGCTATGTTCTCTCTTTCTTAGTGTTGCATATTTAATGTGGGCTATTTAGAATAAAGTTGGCTATTTAGGATAAGGAGGATATTACGGTGTCCAGCACCACATAAAATGCTTATTTGGGATATGGGGCTCAGATGGTAGACTAAATTAGATGAATCCGCTTAGCCTTGTGTTGGCGAGAGGCAGGTGGACTGTCCTGACAAACTGAATTGTTGGATGGAGACCTTTAATTTTGCTTTCGGTATGGGAGTCGCACTTTCTTTCGCTGCGCTTCCCATATTCATCTTCCGAGGATGAAATCCCTTGGTGGATATTCTTCCTTATTATTTTTGGACTACCTCTCCTTAATACATAATACAATTATAGGTAGAAAGCTTCTGCCTTCTCATAGTATAGGAAATACGAAGTAGTAGTTTTATACACTGATAGTGTCTACCACCTATATAAGCTAAAATACAACTATTATAGGCTGAAGCTAGTTTATGGGAAACTGTAGAACTGCTAAACCATTAAGTTCTATGAACCAATATTTATTATAAGAATATATACAACTAGAATAATACAGAGTCCTAATACATTCTCAAATCTTTTATAATATTATCAACATCATAATAAAATACAATTATTCTAAGCCGAACATACTTCCAATGACTGTAATCCGAAAGCGAGGGTGGTTGAAGTCCATCTTCTTCTAAGTCCAAAAGTTATTATAAACTAAGGAAATGCTATATGTATTATCTTAGAGAAGATCGGACTGACGAATGGCAAGGTCCGTAAGGGTGAACCGATCAGATGAAGAGAGCAAATCGGTGGTTTAGAAAGGATTCAGACCGGATTCCCTGTGTAATAGGTGGGGACCGTGAGTTACAGGCCTGAGAGATTGTCGGGTAGTGAGCCCGTAAAACACTATCTGGCAGCGTCGCTTCTCAACAAATGTTTCACTGACTACTCGGACATAACCTATATAACTTTCTGTGCGCTTGGATGGCAAGAGGTT